>JAPQRN010000009.1:24146317-24156749 GCA_037367275.1 Coranthus polyacanthus
GTCCCTGCACACACAGCACACCAAAACATGTTTGTGAAATTTCTGTTTATTTGTGACACTTAGTGACAGACACTGGATATGTGTCTGTGTGTGTCTTTGTGTGTGTCTGTGCGTGAATGTGTAATGAGCCCATTAGTGCAGCCACACGCTAGAACCAGTTGTGCAAGATGCTCCGCAGTCTGCTGTTTGTGTCTTCAAAACCACATTCCCCTGTCAGTCAGAGCCAAAGAAACTCAGTGTCCTGACCTCTCTGCTGCACGCTCAGTTACAGAACGGTCAAAGCATTTAACCTGAGCTCCACTGCTGCATAGACCTCATTAGATCGGCCAGCAGAGCATACCAGCAGAGACCATCTCTAAAACCAGGTGTCAGCCAGTCATTACTCTGCTGTCTGACCCACAGAGCAGCTGCAAATATTCGAGTGCTAGATATGGCAGCGAGTGAAAACACTGAGAATATCCCCACTTCACTTGGATGCCGTCAGACCATGAATGCAGTCCGTCCTAATCAGCATCAGCCGCTGTCTGAACAGACAGTAAATTGTGCTTCTGTCTAGGCTCCAGTCTCATTAATCAACTAACTGCACAGGGTGTGTCTGGACGCATGTGTGTCTCATAAGTGTTGGCGTGCAGTGAACTGTCTGGTGGTTTGTGTTTTTGTACATCGACTAGACATCGACACCCACCGTGTCGCTCGCAACTATTTTTAGGTCATCACCAGGTGTACTTGCAGGGTGGTAGGAGTAAAAGTATATACACTGTGTGTCTTTGTGTGAGAGACGGAGAATGTGTCACTTTATCAGAACAATAACAGAGAGCTATAAGATAACAGCTGCAGTCTGCCATGGCACGGCTGTTAAGTTGTCTTTGTAACAGGCTAACTATATTGAAGCTGCCTTTTTTTTCAATATGACTGTTTCATTAACATATTTTTGTTTAAGGTATAATAGGTAACAATCCCGCACTGAAATATCTAGAAATCACTAGGCTTTTTTTATATTTTGTCGACTTGTGTACCACTTATATACTACTATACTACTATATACTATATACTATACTATATATACTACTATATACTATAATACTCTCTATACTTTCTAAGCAGGATGTTTGTTCATATTTATGGTCGTCTGTCTGCTTGTGCTTGTCTCCCTGTTTGGCCTATTTTAAAGCTACAATTACTGTACGTAACATTTCAGCATTAAAATATCTAAAAAGTGAACATGAATATACGTCACTAAACGTCGTGTGAATAAAACTTAAATACATTACCTCGACTGAAAACATGATTTCTGCTAGAGTCAAATCAGATTTTCATATCCAGTAGTGGTGAAAACAACAACTCCCATGATCCCACGCTACTTCACGACATCATCACATTATGTCTTTTGTTATTGTTTTGATTGATAGGCTGCTAGCAGCAGAAATGAAATACTATGCATTTAAGTTTTTTGAAGGTAAGCAATTAATAGCGCAGTTGACCAATAACATTCGCCTTTAAATTGAAGTTTAGCAAAATTCTCTGCTAATACTTGAAATGACTGGATCTATAAAGACATCACCCACTCTCACACTGTCTGCTCTTTTTCTCTGTCTCTGTTCCAGAGGACTATAACACGTTTGTTCCCAAGCTGGAGAAGAGTGTGAGCGGAAGCAGCCCATCCAGGGATCGCCTTCTCCTCACGGTTACGATGCTCCTTCTGGCCGCTCTCTTCATCTCCTAGCAACGGCCATCCCATCAGCATCACCATGCCAACTAGCCTTGGGAGGGTGTACAGTATCAGCGGGTAGATGGGGGCATGGGTGGGGGGGGGCGTATAAAGAGGAGAGGAGAGGAGAGGTATAGAGGGCAAGAGGAGCAAGACCAAAATGAAAGTTTTCAAGCATCTCAGTGTGTGTGTGTATGTGTGTGCGTCTGCGTGCGTGGCTGTGTGTTTGAGGGAGTGCGGTTTTGGCGAAGGCCTTAGGGCACTGGCTGACACAGACTGAACCATATATCACATTAAAGTCAGCCTGTGCACAGAAGCAGGTGTGACTGTGAGTGAATGTGTGTTTGTGTATGTCTGTTTATGTGCGTGTGTGTGTCTGAACAGGCCACAAGTTGAGCTTGTTGAATCATGCACACACACAAAGCATTTATACAACAGGAGAGGCGGGGTTGAACTCTTAATAAAAAGAAGCAAAGCATTCAATCCACCGACACAATTGAGATCATTTGAGGACTTTCCCTTGGATGTGATTGGCTGTAACACTTCCTTAGGGCTAGTTGCCATAGTTTCTTGCAACAAGACTTAAACTGAACTCAAATGAACTGACTCAAAATAGAATCAGCAGAACTGAACTGAAATTGCCTTTTTTTTGGTGTTGATTTTTGATGCTGGGAACGCGTCCTGGTACACAGAGGAAAAAGGAACCAGCTGAAGAACTATGCTGGTCCTGTGTATGAGACTAATCAAAGTAGCTTATAGTACATAAACACACCCTGGGACTCCAAATACCAGTGTTTTAGTTGTCATTTCCACTCTGCTGTGACATCCTGTGTTCACCATCAGTCTCCAGCACGTCTTTAATGAAGGCAACAGACTGGACGGGGTCAGGGGAAAATACAGAGCATTTAATCGATGAATCATTTAAACATCCACCGAATGGTTGGGGGAAAAAAAAGGGGGGGGGGGATTTAGATGTGCCATTGATACAGACACTGCAAGGGTTTGTTGATGTTATGTTGCTGTGTTACTTTTCTGTCCTGTGTTCGAAGTATTCCTCTGTCATCTCCGAGGTTAACGAAGCACACGGTGGCTACAGAGCAGCCATGGATACGCTCAGCAATACTGCCCTCCTTTCAGCTGCCGGAGACAGTAGTGACTGCCGGCTGTTTGGAGGAGAGGAAGAGGAGTATGAAGGGTGAGATGAAAGAGGAAGGACACTGACACAAACATCTCTGGACTGCTCCAGTCACGGACAATAAGAAGCTGTCTACCGGTCCATGTTGGTGTAGCTCTATCAGTCTCATTCTCTGTAAACTCATTTCTCAGATGCCACATGTAAACAGTTTTTGTTACTTTATGTACGGGTGCGCACGTATGCCTGTTTACGCCTGAGTGAGAAGACACTATGTGATGTGTGTCTGAGCGTGCACTTGCGCGTGTCTGAGAGCAAGAGAGAATATTTTAACCGCCTGAAAATACATCCACATACTGTACATCTTATACGTCTGAAAATGCAAAATAAAAACAAAAAAAAAAAATCAAAACACAACTAAAGCAACAAGTAATACATACAAACCAAGTGCTTTGGTGGGGAGGTACGGCAATTTAAAACTCAAACAACTGTACCAGTCAGTTGCTTCAGAATAGCGTTTCCATAGCAACTAGCACCTTATTCACCATGGTTACCCTACCTTGCCAACGATGGACTCTAGTAGGGCATGGCTTACCATAGTAGCTGATAACAATGAGAAAGGTGATGATGATTATAATGATGATGATGATGATGGACTACGAGTCGACCACTGGCTGATCTGGCCGCACAGTGGCGCACCCACCGGCATGTGAGACGTTCGAGTACTCGTGTAAATGTCAAAAAGAAGAAGACAAAGAATGGAATTCCAATGTTCTGAAATCTGCCGAGGTGAAATGTGATGTAAGCATTTTTACAAACTTGAAGCTCAGTTTCTTTGTGGTTGTTTTTATTATCTTTTTGTTTTTCGTTGAGTTGGCTGTGATGTATATTTGGTTTTCTTGAGGGGGAAGACAGGGGAACCTGGGTGGGACGAGCCACATGTAAACCTGGGCTGGACTCTCAGCCTCGAAACCCTTACAAATACTGAACACAGGTGCATGTGTCTGATCCACTTAATCAGTTTAGTTTGTTTGGAAGCAGGAAACAGTAAAGTCATTCAGTAAAATTTAAGAAACGGATTTATTGGAAGACACGTTTGCTCTTCCATCCTATCAGTCGGTTAACGTTATGCAGCTAAATGCAGTTTAATCTAAATTATGTAGATTATAGGATTTTTTCCTATAAATAAGGACATCAAATAAGACAAGCACTCATTGTAAAAGTCACAGAAATGTAATAGCTGTTATTACTGTTATTAGACAACAGTGGATAGAAAGAAATAGACTGCATTTCGAGTCATTGTCTTCTTACAGCAGAGAGTAACTCAGCCCAGGTGTACAGTTTGGCTCTTGGGTAGTTTTAGCTATGAAGGGTTTGGTTCAGATGTGGAGCGGGAGGGCTGAAGAGCTGTGCAAGAGGGTAAATCACTCTTCATGAAGTTGCACTTATGAACTTAGACACGAGAGCAAGAAAGTGTGTGCGATTGTGTGTCCGTGTGTTGTCGTGTCCATCTGAATGTGTGTGCATCAGAGAGTAAGAGTCAGAGCTCATTTCTGTGCCTCGCTTCATGGCTGTGCACAGGAGCTTTGGCGCGACATGCAGTCTGTGTTTGTGTCTACCGGTGTCAGTGCGTTCATGTGTGCGCGAGCGGATGAACGGATGAATGAATGAGCAACAGTCTCTTTGTTTTCTGCTCTTTCCATGTGCGTGTGAGCGTGAGAGCGTGACCGATTGTTGTCTGGCAAAACAACAAAAGCATTTAATAGTGTTGGAAACAACAATTACAATCATGTTTACCTTTGACTGGAATGACTTTAAATGAACTTGAAAATAAACTGTAAACTGAACAAACCATAACAGAGGTTATAACAATGATCATGATAACAAAAATAATAAGCTTACAAATCTTACTTTTAACAAAATGTGTGTTCGCCTCTTTATTTGCTTCCCTTCCTAATCCCCCCACCCCTCACCCTCCCTTGCTTTCTCTGTCTTTGAGGATCTGGAATAAAAGGGGAATAAGCATGGAGCTAATCCAAGACAACAGATGAAGGGGTCACAGGAAAGGTTTTACCTGGTATATTCACTTCTCTGTAGATAATGTTGTTTGGAAGCTCACAGATGTGATTTTCCATATCAAAGTTGGTGTGGCGACGCTCTCCCTCAGCAGTAATACCTTTACACGCTCCGATTAGGGAAGATAAGCACTTCAATCACGAGACCAACATTTGAATGACAATGGGACAGGCCAGTAGTGTGTGTACCTGTACGTCTGAGCTGGCTGATGGGGGGATAAAGCTTCTACTGATGTCAAAGCACAGCCAGACTCACTGTCTGTGAACTTATGCAACAGGTTTTGTCACACAGGTGGAGTAAAGGCACGAGGAACACGATGGACAGATACAGGTAAGGTAGGGGTAGCGATGATGGATGAAGAAGAAGAAGACATTCAGGGAACACACTTAGGGAGGTAGTCGGGCGATGTGCGGATCAGAAGACAACAGTGACACAATAATCAATATGTAGGTAGTCTTACATTGCTGATCTAATCATTACAACAAAATAAAAAAGCATCATCATTTCCTATTAAAGCAGACACATCGTCAGTCCAGTTGAAGAGAATCGAGGCAGTGATTCAGACTTTTAAGGAGGACTGAAACAGAGTTCAAGGATGAACACGACTGACAACACCCAACAAAACATTCATATTCTGGCAACATGAACTCTCTCTTTTACGAGAATCTCCCTGACTCATTTTTTACCGTAACATCGAGTTGATTGTAGAGGTTATTTTAATTAAATCATTCTCTATTTAATCACTCTCAGATGAGGTTTTTCACCATTAGGTTAAAAAGGAACTCATCAAGAACTAGCACTTATATACACTCAGCATAACCTTTCTGTTAAGTGTTCTTCTGTTCCCGTAAAGATGAGTGACTAAAGGTTAAAGCGATAGATACTAACTTGGATAAAGAGCTAACGTCTGCAGCATTAACGTCATTTCACCTGAGTAGGGAAATCTGTTCTTTTGTTGGTCTGCATGGCAGTATCCAGCGCTGGCCACTTGGTGCTGCTGTTCAGTCAGAGCTTTGGTGAGGAGAGGTGCTGCTCCCTAATGCCCCTGAGTTGTAATCCTTTATCTTAATACATAAATCCATTAAAGCCACAATACTCATTGTGTAACGGTAGTCATTGGGATTAAACATGTAGATTTATTTTACCGGGTTATGATATAACTGGTTATTTGTAGCAATTCAAAACCTTCATAAAATGAGTGAATTCGTAGAGAAGCTTTTCTGTGGCTCTTCATTTGTAGGACTGTGTTTCTGAAAACCGAGGACGTGTGCTTCTACATACTGACCAGCGAAAGAAATTATATAACAGCTATTCATCCAAGACATCAGCAAATGATTGTTCAAACTCAAGGCCTTCCAGTCACAAACCTGAAGGCAGCTATATTCTATCTGCGTTCAGTGAGTCAGGCTGAAGAAAAAAAAAAAAAAAAAATCTCCATCCTCTGATTGTGTTTGTTTTACCAAGAAACCAATGTTATGCATGAACAGGCTTGTAAATATAACGCTGTTTACAATAGGCTTGTTCTAGCAGTATCTAAAACACAAACAAGCACACAGTGTCACACTTTTGTGTGACATTGCAATTAACTGCACAGCATGGTTAACCTTTGGTCTTATACTAAAACAAAAGCTTTTTGAATTCCAACAACAAACTAAAGCTCTGTTTATAGAACTCTTAATTTAAAATGCTGCTTGCCCTGACTCCAAAAAAATCTAAATCTAATAATAAGTGTTGCAAGCAAAACAGTAAACAACGTTTATGTGTCCTCCAGCTGAAGGGTTTATTTAAAGCTATGTTTGTTTGTTTTTTCCTCTTTTTTTTTTAAGCTCTGGCCTTAATTTTTAAGTTTTACTGGTGAAGGTAGCACTACACTCAAACTATTTGCTGAGATCACAAAACAATGCAACATCACTTCCTTCAGGGCAACAGAAGTGGTAAAAAAAAGAGTCATATTATGAACCAGTTTAGAGGTGTGGGTCTGTGGTGGGTGTTTACAGTTATACATAGACTGTGAGTTTATCGTGGCCTTTGTTTTTGTTTTTTGTTTTCTAGGCCAGAGATTTGTTCATAACCTGTATGGTCATCTGACTGCTCGCTGCTCCTGCTTGTTTCCGTGTTTGGTCTATTTTACAAACGCTGTCTTAACATTTCTGCATTGAAATATCTAAAAAACAACAAGGCCCATGTTATAGTGCGATGACTTGCGTGCCGACATTATATCAAATGTTTCCAGCATAAGACTGAAGTGACATAAAGTGAATATATATCGCTAAACGCAATGTGTTTAGACGTTAACGTCTGAAAATGTGATTTCTACGTGAGTCACTTCAGGAGGTGAAAACAACTCCCACGATCCCATATTACTTCACGATGTTGTGTACTACTGCATCCTTTATTATTATTTTGAGTGAGAGACACCCATTGGCGGACCTTACATACGTATTTAAGGAATGTCCCCACGATCTAAAGTTACTGCTGAATATTGTAATCAAACCCCATAGAACCAGCGGATGTAAGTGGGAAACAATCAGCTTGTGAGAAACTGTGGTCAACAGCGACATTAACAACATACAGGGTTTTAATACCAATCCATGTACAGCACACAACCTCTTCCCATACAAGATAAAAGCCCACAACATACTGAACGCAACAGACATTTTCTCTGTGTCGATGGCTCCCCCGCTCCCTCCGTCATGTCTGTGGGTGATGAGCCCTGTGGTGCAGGGGACCTCCTCCTACTCTGCCTTATGCCTACTGATTAAAAAGCTGTTCATAACCATATCGACACGTCTTTCTATCTACGCGTCAGCTCAGCAGATAAGCCTTGTACAATAAGAGTCACTGCATCAACGTGTAGACGCGTGTTGTTTAGTTCTCATGTATGAGGCAGACGTGGAACATGTGTGCTTATTTCATGTGAGGACGTAATTACAGTTAACAAGGCTGAGTGATGCGGATTTTTTTTTTTTTTTTCCAGAACCACATAAGGTGAAAGCTTGCTGAGTCATTGATGTCACGTTGCGGCACCTGGGGCCAAATTCAAAAACCTCCTCGCCCACCTGCTTAATCATCAAGTCTGTCTAATGCTTAGACTTAGTTTTGGTTGATCAGGCTACTGTTGGAAACGAAACACTTTGACATTTGTTGTCCTCATTTTTTCTCAGGAATGGCCTCACACCTGTGTTCTTTGAAAAAAAAAAAAAAATCCTCGTCTTTACACAAGACCCATAATTCCTAGTAATGGCCCTGTCTGGTTGTTGCCAAAACAGCCTTCACTTGTGCTTGACAGAGATCGCGCTGGGTTTTAAAGATGCAATCTCATCACTGATCACTGATGCTGATCATTCCATTTCTCAAACCTCGGGGTAAAAGCCTTAAGGTTAAAGTAATAATCTGTGACATTTTCATATAAATTTGTTTCTGCTTCTCTTTTCAACATCAAATCAAGTGATAACCAGTTTGCGGGGCATTTAATTTTAAATTTTACACTTATTTGACCTCACACGTTTGCAGGGCCGAATCTTAAACAGCAGCATTTCTGACATAAATGCAGGAAAGACTGTCTCAGAAATGGTTGTTGAGAGCCATCAGCGCTGGTCAGACACGGGAAATGAGGAACATCTCAAACGGCAGCACAATCATTTCAAAGAAAAAGAAGCAGGGAGAGCTGCGGCTTATTACCTTTACAATAAAAATATCTTGCTTATTTAAACATTACTGCGGGAACTTTCTGTCGTTTCTCGATGTTTTACAAAAAAATCACAGGGAATTGTATACTTTTGCATTACAACCCTGTCACGCTTTCACATGTCGCACAACGTGAACAGCCCACAAGCCTCTCAGCTCCATGTTTGGATGCATCTTCAGTGTTTTTTGCAATCAGTCATGAAAAGGCAGACTTTTGTCCCTCCTTTCTCTGCCAATGTAATGACGTGTCTCAATCTGACAAAACAGATGAGATTTTGATTACAGCCCCTCAAAGCTTCCCTGCTCTGTTCTTTACATCTCTCATTGATGCCTCGTAAAGCACCATTTTTGGCTTGAAAAACGCACTTTTGATCGATTCTGTGGAGACAAAACAGGCACGTACGCAAAGAACGGACAACTCTTGTTTGTATAGGAACACGTTCTCTCCCTGCGGAATCAGCAACTCCATCACGCTGACTTTATTACATAGTGGATACAGGATTTGATGGGATGTTATGGAAATATTTAATGTTATACTGTACATCTCCCTCTTCACATTTCCCTCTGCCTTGCTCCGTCTTCCTTAGTTGTACGTTTGCGTTCTCCCCAGTTCCTCATCCCTCACATGGATGCAGCATTTTTGGCCCCATTACAGCTTTGCACTGTCTGCTTCACCGTCTCTCCGCTTTCTCATCCTCCCTCCAAACGGCTGCTCTGACGCTGTCAGTCGCCCCCAGATTTATGCTTTTGGTGTTAGTCACTGCCTGGCTTTCCCCTCGTCCTCTCATCAAATGTCCCTCTCTTCTCTAAGTTTAGCACTAATCCTCTATTTCTGAGACAGCATCTGTACAGCACTAACAGATGGGAGGGTTATATTTACTCTGTCGCTCTGTCTGACACTACAGATCTATGCAATACACATATGCTTACGCTTTACATGAACATTTAAAGACACACTGGAGATGACTGAGCCTTTAATAAAAGTCTGAAGGCTGGAGAGTCAACATGCAAATTGAATTTGATTCGTAAGCGTCTCTCCGCACTGTGTGTGAGGTCAAAACACCCAAAAAAAGACACAGATTAAATATAATCTATGATGTGTTTTCAGATGCTGAATGTATGATTACAGTACGTGCCTGTGCTGTGTGTGTGTTTTTGCATTACTGTAGAGAAGTGTTTCTACTTGTCTGCCTTGGAACTTGTGCTGGTCTTAAGGAAGGTCAGATCAGGCATCAGATAGACTTAATCGATTTAAATCAAATTGATTAATCAGAGCTGTGTGGTTGTCCAACCAGTCGTGTCCTCTTTCTCAACCCTATAATCACCGGCTTATCTGCATTAAGATTTCCGGAGTGACGACTGCATCCTGTACTTTTTGTGTCGTAGTTTCTGACAACAACAACAACAATATGTTGTTTTACCAGTTTAGGAAACACAATACCCTATCTGTGACAAGCACTGCTGAAAACACCTCTCACCTATTTTAAAGGCGCAGTCTGCAAATGTAACTTAAGAGTCGAAAGAGTCAGCTTTTATTATACGAACAAACCAGATACAATTAATAATATACGCTATTATGTTTCATAAAACTCAAAGTCAGTTAAATGTGATTTTCCTAGACTTTATCACAAGTTATGAGAAACCTTAACAGTAACTGAGCTATTAATGTGAACAGATCCGTGCGTATGATATTGAGCAAACTCTTTTTACTCACGAAGACCTTGTTCATCGCAAGATCTTTATGAGAATAAAGATAAAGAAAAGCTGTTAAGTTCACCCTCAAACTTGAACATTCATTCTATTTTCTCCTTTTCTTTGTAGAGCTTTGT
>JAPQRN010000009.1:24156849-24173315 GCA_037367275.1 Coranthus polyacanthus
GATAAAGAAAAGCTGTTAAGTTCACCCTCAAACTTGAACATTCATTCTATTTTCTCCTTTTCTTTGTAGAGCTTTGTAAATATCTGAAACAGTTGTACAATTTAAGTGAACTAGAAGCTTCAAAGCTGTAACGATCTGTCGACATATGCCGCGCATGACATGTGAAGGGACATACGGTGAGCGTCATGTCTGCCGCCGAAGATGCGACACTCTTTGCGTTTACATATACAGGCCTTCACTCATCCAACACACACCGTCTGCCATCAGGTCGGGCATATTGTGTTATTTCTCTCGTGATGTCCTCACACTGGTTTCTGCAGCATGTACACATATACGGTACAACCACCTGCAGCTGCCAGAATGACCGCTGTTCCATAATTTATGCATTTATTCATGTATTCATGCCACACATGGAAAAAATATGTTTACTTCACAACCCAAATGTCAGGTCTCGATAACAGTAATGACGCTCTGATGCATAACACGGTGCAGATGCTCATGGGAATGAGACAAATCTGTGCTTTTTTTGGTTAAATGTTGTCATTTCCATGCAGATTAATTCAATGAGTTCTATTAAAATATTGCTCTTTGACTTCGCTCCAGTTTCACAAATGAGTTACAAATTCCGAATCTAATGGAAGCAGCAACATGGAAGGCATCTATTTACCCATGTTCTGAATACGTGACTTAAATGACACCAGACAAAACAAACGGCAACTCACGAGATGTTTCAGTCGTTTCTGAGGAATGCGCCGCTTGGGCATTATTATTGTATCCTGGACTAGCATAGCCACCTTTCACCAATAAGTCAACTTAAAAACATCCACCGTTCAAGACTAAATATGAAGGTTTATTAATCAACAGTAAAATTCTGGGCCGAGTGTTACTTTGATACAGTACACTATGCTTTTTGTACAATGATTTACTAGTAAAATGAATCCACGTGTGCTTCTGAAAAAAGCATTAGTTCGTCCCATTAAGTCATCTGGAAACGGGGAACAAAATAAAATGCTTGATGCTCTACTTTACTTGCTGTTGGGCTTCAGCTTTGAAAATCCATGGGGTGCACATAAGTGCAGGCTAGACTGAAGTGGTGGATAATGGGCCATGGGGCATATGGTGTGCCGGCTAGCTGCTGTTTTGTCCCTAGATTTCCTCTTAATCTCTCATGTGTCTCAACTTGACTCTGTCTACTTCACTGTCCCGCATTAAACACGTTTTTTTTTTTTTCACACTAAGAGTCCCGTTTCCCCTTTTATCTACGCAAGTCTGTCAGCTTTGAAACAATCAGCTGAGCTGCATGGCTCACATTAGCAGTGAGCACGTTGCAGCTTGTGGAGTTAGTGTTTTGGCTAAATACAAGGAAGTAACAGTTGTTCTAATGCACAGGGTTGTTATGGCCAACAGAAAAGTAAGATGAAAGCTAAAACCAGCAGAAAAGCAATACATTTCATCAACTGACATAAAAAAATAAAGTTTCACAAAAACTAAATAAGCATTAAAATGAACAATGCAACGTGACGTAAAATTAAATAGAAGTAAAATCGTCCTCATTTTCCCTCTGTGTTAATGGTTAATGGTGCACTACGGTAAAATGGCTTTGCACAATGGGAGACTTTTAATGAACAATACGTTAAGTTAATCATATTTATCGTCACGCGTTATTTCATCCAACCTTTCTCAGCTTCTGTAAATCAAGGCTTTCCTAATAATACCCGAAAAAACTAAAACTACAATACTTGTGCACAAGAAAGATGAACTAAAAAAGAAAGTGAAATCAAACACCAAACTAAAGCCTGAAAAAACAACTGAAGAACATATCAAAACGATTGTGACTCTGCTAGTTTGACAGCATGTGTTACAGACCTGAAATAGCTGTGAAATAGTGAACACTATGGTCCTCAGACTGAAATGCTTAACAGATCCAATGTTTTTACTAATGCATCCAGCTTATTTCATCTAATTGAACCTAAATATTGACTTGATAAGGTTTTTCATTCACATTGCTCAGACTTTCGACACTGAATTCATAATCTTCCTGGAAGCTATGCTTATCTGAGGTGGAATGACATCAGACTGTATGTAAAATAGTCTAAAATACATGTTAAATTGCAAGCATTCATGTTTTCCTTAGATAATGACATGCTGTCAAATTTTCACTGTAATATACTTTAAATCAACCTCAGGTCTTACGAGTTAATTAAAAAACCTTATCAGTTTCTGCGGCAAAGAGACATTAAGTGCAAGCTCTGCTTCTTTTAAGGCATTTTAATCGCTGCACATCCTTATCTGTCACCTAATTTTATTAATTCTTAATTCATTTCGGCAACTTTAAAATTCATGGAGATGGTTTGTCAGACCTGTTTTGAGGAGAAAATCTCACATTACTGCTATTTTACCAGCCGTTTGTTATTTTATCAACTCTCCTTTTTTTCTGTCTTCTATTCTTTATTTGTTTGTTCAAATCAGTATTTTATTGCATCACTCTTTGTTGTTTCAGAGGTTTCAAATTATTGCAGTAATACTTAATAATAATGAATGAATGACCCACTATGAGCTGAACAGTCTGTTTTTCTGCACACATGAAACACTTGTTAATTAACACACTGTTTCTAAATACCGCAGAGGCTTTGATCATCGTCATTATAACATTTTAATCAATTTATCACGTCACCACACGTGTGCTCAATTGCACGTGTATGCGTTCGCACATGGAAGCGCGAGAGAAAATGAGGGAAACATCGTCCCGTGACCCTGATGCTCTGAACAGACAGCGCTGCAGCCTAAGCCTGTAAAATAAGTGTATCATCTGGAACACAAATAACCTCTCTCATTTAGTCAAGACATGCACTAAACCTCCATTCATCTTCTTATCTCATGTAATTACGAATCAGCATTGGCTTAATGTTGCAGTAGCTTCATGTTGTGATTCTCAAAGCTGTTCTTCTCGTGTCCCAGGCCGCCCTTCAGCGTTATGGGGGTAAGTCACCTCAAATCAACCCTCAAGTTCTAAATTTAAAATCTCCTTAGGATTTAGGGTTTATCTTGAGCTGTATCGCACATAATCTGTGCCCTTTGTGCATTCTGAAATAAAGTTGTGTACTGGGGGGGGGGGGTCAAGATTTTGACATGACAGATGTTAGAAACCTGAAATTTACAAAATGGCGATTAATGCTTTTCTAGGATTTAATTATGGCTGCAGTCGTTCAGATGCATTTTCATAAAAGACCCACGTAAATCCATCGACATGTTTATGCAACTCGTGCCCTAATAATGGGATTTCATTGAAGCCTATGTCTCGTTATGGTTTCATAATCCAGTCCGTAGGCTTTTCGCTGCTCTGGCTTGGCCTGCTCTGACCCCCGACCTTTGCATTAGTCAAATACCAGAAATAAACCAACTGTTTTGATAATGACAATGAGACGCGGAGTATTATGATGATCATTGTATAACACCGTTATGATGATTATTGTGATAAATCTCTCTCGGTACAGTAGATCTGACCTTTACTTCTTTCAGGTCACAACATTTCATAAAATGAACCAAATGTGCAGCAATATAGGGTCAAAAAGACACAGGTCATATGAATATGGCATATTATTTTCTCCAAAAATTCACGAACACGCTCCAACGCAATCTATCTTGACAGAGGCTCGGGTTTTTCAGTATTTAATCTGTCGGACATTTTAACAGTTGCTGTTAGTGTCAGAGAAATTTCTCTACATTAATGTGAAGGTACATTTTGACGGTGACATCGGGTACAATTCCCTTTATTATGTGAGCTACTGGCATCATCTGTTTCCTGCACAAACAACTTTCAAGAGGAAAGAAAACCAACTCATAACACACGACCAAACCAATCCGTGTTTTCTGTCTGAGTTTGTGATTGTCATATTTTCCACTTGGATAGTGTTCGCTACTGGCTGCATGTTGTGGATCAAAACAGCTACTACTGCTGATATATCCTTTCTGTTGTGGGCTTTAGGGAACTGTTTTCATGCTGGTCACAAATAAATACAGCAGCCTCATACAACAGTTAAATGGAAACTGTTTGAGGCAAAACCAGATATTTTTCAGGCTGCTCACATACCTTAGTATAAAGGATTACAAGGTTTCTCCATTTTTAGTCTCAAATCTTGCAAATAATAGTTGAGTCATCTGCAAAATCCCCTCATTTTTGTACATAGCTTAGGCTTTCTGTAGCTTAATTAGTATTTCTTATGTATGGTACTGCTGAAAGGAAATTTGAGAACTGTTTTTTTTTTTTTTTTTTTTTTTGTGGGCCTCCACAAAAGCAGCAGCTGAAGGACAGGTATTCACTTCTCTATCCTGTAACATCAGGCTTGTAATCTATGTTTCTGCTTGCCTCATTCAGCATCAGTCTTCCGAAGGCCGCACCTGGAAAACACAAAAATGTGAAAAATCCAACACTCAGACTCGTTAAATCTCCTTATGTGATTTTGTACACATCAAGCTTATATACTGGCACAAAGCATCTGTTTTCCACAGCGATCTCCAGTTGTTCAGACATTTTCTCAGAGATTCTTAGTCCACACTCGTGCAAAAGTGTTGGACACGCAAGGTGCACGTGGAGTTTTGTATAGACTTCCACTCTATAACTCAATAGCTGATTTAAAATTCAGTATTATGATTGTCGTCCGCGGTTTCCTCAGCTAGAAGTACACGATGCAAACGGGGTGATTATGTTTAACCGCCGGTTTATGCGATCAAGCAGGGCGGTGTGTTGAGTCAGAAGTCACATTAATATCAACAAAACTGTATTACTGAATATAACCTTTTTAATCAGTTATGTAAAGTCTAAAAACCAGGAATATAATAGAATCACATTTTACGTTGCTGCAGAGTGAATATGAATATGAAATGAATATCTGGTTTCTGTCCCCTTCTACTAAAAGCCTGATGATGTGCATCATCACACACAGAAAACACAGTGATAAATTCGTGAATTCAAATCCATGAGTTCTGCTCACAGAATGATATGATCTGTGTTTAGGGTAGTTTTGTTGAAAGTTGGAACGTCATGATTTTAATTCAGAAAGAAATGAATGCGGGCAGCCACAAGCTAGTGCAAATCCAATATTATATAATAGCTAGAGTAAATCTTTTCTTTTTAAGTCTATAGAGTTGATTTTGAGGGTGTAGTTCGTATCGTCGGTATGTTTGCAGTATCCCACCCTTCTTGTGTGTATAAAGACACCTGCACTGAAACCCTGCACAGTCTGAAAATCTACCTCCAATTGAATCAACACATTTCTCAAAGACTAGCAAACAGCAAACACACACACCGCCTTGCCCCTTCCTTCTTCACAAATCCTGATCACAAACTAAGTACATTTACAGTAAGTGTGCAGTGGTTTTGAAGGTAGCTGATTGAGTTTCCCACTCCACGACACATAACAACAATCAATTTCTCCACAATGAGCCCTGTCTAACTAAACCAAAACCACATCAGACTGTTGCATGTTGGGACACTGTGCCTTCCCCTTGTGCAAAGGTCTTGCTTTCATGCCTGGCTTTCATTCTTCTAGCTTTTATGTGGCAAACATGATACTCAGTTACAAAAAAAATTCTATTTTGAGCTGTGCACGAAGAACAGGTTAATTACTACAGAACTTATTGATGTGAGTTAATGCACCAGGGGTGATTTGATCTCCCTCGGGTTCTTAATAAGGACGGACATATTAGTTTGTGTAACATACTTCCAAAAGGCAGACCCAGATAAAACAACACGAAGCTAAACATACGCACTCACCGACAAATATAGTAAAGTACATTAAAATGAATCCAAACACCTCATTAACGCACATCCTGCAGGCTGTCCTTGATTCATATTGGCATCAACAGCATATTAACACACATGTCTAATGGGGAGTTGCACCATTCTGTTTTTTTTTTCTGGATATAAATACACACACTCCCGCCACAGTGGAGTTATGCATGACAAGTCCAAAAATACCACTTGTATCGGAGAGGAGATTAAATGAACAGAGTGATGGACGGACGGATACGTAATGAAGACATGGGTGGGAGAGAGAAAGGAGATAAAAGGTGGGGATTACACATATCTGCAGCAGTAAGTCAGTGGGGCAGGACAGAAGGGTAAGTATGATGGAGAGGGGGATAGAGAGAGGAAAACAATAATCTGCTTGGGAACATCTGGACTTGCTGGCACAAAGCAACTGTCTTACACTGACGAATATGTGCTCATACAAATACGTACAACGCAGTTCATCTTTATTCATGCAGACATATTCATTTGTTTTTTTGGTTTTTTTTTCTATCTCCTATAGCACCACACCGGTTCACGTCATTGTCACGCGCGTGTTGTAACGTTATTTTTCTGTGACAGAGTTCCTACATTTCCCACAAGCACCTTCATCCCTTCTGGGCAAACATGTCTGGACTTATCCAGCCGTTGTTTTTTTTTTTTTTAACGGAGGTGGAAGCTGCATTGGTAGTGGATAGTGGAGGTGATAATGATAGGAAAGGCAACAGAGTTCTCCTTTTGAGGAAAAGTAAGAGCTGCCCATTATTCAAAACAACATGTCTTTTGGCTGCATTGCATCATGGTCTTCCTAGGCCGCTGTCAGTGAAGAGTTTTATGTTTTTTCCTCCTTGGCTCTACAGAGAATTCCCTGTTTGGCAGCGTTGAAACATGGTGAGTGGCCTTCATGTTCAGTTTTGATAGGATGACAAACTGTTGCTGTGTTTTTAATCTAACCTTCAGTTTGTCTCTACTTAATATTTTCCAGCCATGTCCATGTTTGGTGTAAATTAATGTAATATAATAGAAAATAATACAAATATAGCCTACTTAATAAACGACTTGCTCTTGCTCGAGTATGTGCGTACCTTGTGCTCATATGTGTCAGACAGCAGGTGTAAATAATAAAATGACGGCTGAATCCCAGCTACTTCTGTCTCAGAGTAAAGTATTGGTGCAGGATCCCATAGGTTTGCTGTCACACAGGCACAGCTCACGGAGACGCCATTAATGTCCTCAGAAACACCAGGGCTTTTCCTGCTATAACGGATCAAAATGAAAGAAAGTAATTGAATCCGAATATTTACCTTTTTAATGGTTCAGTACGTTTTATTTTACTGTTGGTAATAGAAGCAGAAATATGCACACAGTCATTTTCTATGAGTTAACACCTTAGTTGAACCTTATGTAATAGTTAACCGAGCATATAAGCTATGTCTCTTTCCTTTTATAGTTGACGCCTCAGGGTCATGTTTCTGTGTTTAAGCTCATTTCAGCATCACTATTAACAAACAGAGGACATTTGAAAAGCTGACAACAAAGGCAGCGTGATGAAATGCTGATGGCTGTGATTATGATCAGTTCCATCAGGTAAAACATGATGATATGACATTTGTGCATTCAGGTGTGTGGATGTGCATCTATCTGTTTGCTTGCATTCATTGTGGTAGTTGACCTAAAACACAAGGGCGTCCAAACTGAACAAAACGAACTGTAAACGCTCCTTGTACTCATCAAATTCAAATGAACGCGTCCCTTTTTCTCCCTTTCTCTCGTATTTACCTCAGATCTATCTCTGTTCTCCTTTTTTCTTTATATCTTATTTGGTTCTGTCGCAGTCCAAACAAATGGTCGGTTTAATGAGTTTGTTCAGTCACGGCCTTGATCGCTTGCTCTTTTCACAAACCCGCTCGCAACACACAAAAACACACTCAACTAATTGTTTCCCTTTGGACACAAACAGAAATTCTGTTCAGATCCATCACAGAGCAGAAAAAAAAAGTGTTTAGACAGACACGGAGAGCTCTGTGGTATGAGGAAATGGCAGCAAAGCCAAACAGAGATTGGGTGATTGATAGTAGCACGAAATGATGGGGAGGACTGGGAAGAGACGAACACAGGCTTTGATCTTCTTTGACCTAGAATCGAGAGCTGGGCCACACTGGTTTCTGTAGAGTTTGACTTACAGTATGCAGGCTTAGAATGACTGTAATTCTGGCTCTTTTTTTTTTTCGTCCTTAAATAACAACCAAAGTAAAAAGACTAGAAGGGCACTCAAAGAGCACAGACCTCCTCCAAGGCCACCAGTCCACTCTTCTTACCTATTTAAAAATATATATCGAGTATAATGTGCTTTACAAACACCAGAGTGTATGAATCAATACATGAGAAACATAAGCGTTGGTTAAGCTCTTTCAATGTGAAATACAGTGAATGTAGTAGTTTCATCATAATGGTTTGATGATCATTTCTATGTCACAAAAGCATGGCTGTAGTCTTGGATGTTACACCAAAGGGACACACTGTAATAAAGAAGATTCTATGTCACTGTTGATCCCGAGATTTATTACTTTTCACTGTTTACTCAGTCTCCTGAAACCAAATCAAATCCTCTTACAACAAAGACTAAACCGACAAGAACATACACGTTACAATTAACGGGTATGGAAGGGTGTTCGCTAGAGTTGTTTTACTAGTTCAGACTGCAGCGCTTCCAGGAGCACAAAGTTTTAAGTTTCAGTGACTGGAATAACGCTGACCACACCGTTGCATCACAAACGACCAGACACAGTAGCACGCCGATGGTTGAGTCAGATGAGGGAACACAGAGCAGGTAGTGAGGTAAACAGGAGTAGTGTTTCTGGATGATGTAAATAGTGTAGTATCAGTAACCCGCCTTTCCAGTAGGCATGATGTCACCTTGTTTAATGTGTGATAAGATAAAAGAGCCACTTAGATTCGAGAATTGTTTGCTTGTCCACTTCTTCTTCTATTTCTTTGTGCAATGAAATAGCAGTAATGCTGCTTGTATTCTATAATTGCACTGTATTTACATTCAGTTATCTTGCAGGCCGTGGACCATGGATCTATGCAGCGTTGCTTCAGTGTTTCACTCTCTTTTTTTCTGGGCCCGTCTAACTCTTTGACCAAACATTCACATCTTAACATCAATGCTTGTTGATCTTTGAGTCTAGCGAACGCTAAGTCCACAGACTAATTCTCCTTTGGCGAAGTGGAATGCATGCAGACATAAACTCACATGCTTATATACACTGATGGATACCTTCCACACACTGGTGCACAAGGCAATAACTATGCACATGCATGCACAAACGGAGACAATGGTGGTCTGATGAGGAGACAATAGTGCCTGTGTGAGCCTGTGAGCTTTGCTGTGCCTGTCTCTGTGGGAGTTTAATTTATTCCATTTCAGGCACACAGAGAGTGAAAGAGGGTTTGGAGTTTACACCTAACATTGTCTGTCTGACCAAAACAACCCAACTTCCAAAGTCCTGTCTTGAGAAACAGAGGTGAACTTTGCACATGCATTTGTAAGATAAAAGTTTTATCGAGTTATGATAACACGTCTCTCGTGCTCTTGTTTTATATCTCTGGCTTTCTTATCTGCTCTGGAACAAGGTGCACACACACACCTGTGTAATAGCTCTCGCAAGCGCAGAGTTTGTCATGACTTAATGCACGTAGACTGCACACATGTGATTCACCAGCAGCAATAACATACTGTACGTCACGTTAACATCAGCACGCAGCCGGCGATTTTAAAAGATGCTGAAATATATATTTATTGGGATTTTTCAAGTAACTTGTGTTCTGAATCAACCCTAACTAACCCGAACCAGTTCATCCCATATATCCCATCATACCACCTAGCTAGGTCTGTTGTTGCCAAGGAAACCCAGACTGACTGGCCAGTAAGAAGCAGGACCTAATTAAAATCTGCTTTCCTCTGCGTACTTTCCCTCTCACCTCTCTTTCTATCCCTATAGCCGTCCTTCTGTCTCTGCTTAAACCTCTCCTCTCATGTCTCCACAATTTAGGCTCGACAGGAACAAGAAAAAAATGTGTCTTTTTGATAGATGTGTGAGACAGGGTGCTTACTGTCTGCTCTTTTTGTCTCTCAGGCATGTGTCAATTAATTTCTGTCTCTGTGAATCCATCTGATCCTCCTGACCCATCGAGACCAAGCAGTTCAATCCATGTAGCACTGTAATAACCAGTCCTTAATTTGTGGAAACTCTAGTGGACTGGACCATGCATTAAGGACACAGGGATCAGGGACGAATGTCTAAAAAACTGCCCTAAATACAGTTTGTCCTCTAACCATCTTTCTGCTTAATTCACACAAGTAAATGGACAGCCTTCATTTTCTCTGGCAGCTGTATTAACACTGTACTGATGGCACTGGACCAGGATCCTCTAAGCTGTGGTAGGTGTCTGTAATGTTGTGCATAAGTAGGGCTTACCCTACTGTTAGCTGTCTGAAACTATGGACAGTAAGATGTAGGTCAGGGCAGGCCCACTGGATGGTCACTGACAAGTTTAACATATTGTACATGTACACAGAGGCTTGTTGCTTTTTTTTTTTTTTTTTTTTTTTTTTCATCCAATCTGCTCTTTGGGTCAGACAGGAACAATCTGAGTGATACTAAGCGTGCTTAGACTGCTGTCTGTCCACAAATTAAGTCATCCTCTGCAGAAAAATCAATACCAATCAATCCAAAAGAAACATTTACAGTGCCAACAAGCACACAGACAGAAATCAGCAAGGCTCAACCCAAGACACATACACCCCACCCAAACACTCAGAAAAACACCACCCAGGCCCCAGAGAGTGTCGGTGAGCGTGCAGTGGGTGTGTGTCTTAAAAACATTCAAAAACTGACATCACCACTTTTTGCATGTAATGTTGCTCTTTCCTTCTTAGTCATTCATGTATTTACCATCCTCTCACTTTCCCCTCTATTTATTTGATCTTTCCATTGCTACTGCAACCTCATCATTTATTTCTAACCTGACAATATCCCCCCTCAGTCTACAGCGCATGACTCTTTTACTCATTTACTCTTACAGTATCAGACTTAGTCCTTCCTCTCCCCCTCAGCCTGTAGATCTGCGTAGTGACACGGAGCTGTTTCTGTTACCTTCCAAAATAAATTTGGCTTTATCGGGACAGAGATCAGGTTACCCCCTTCTCTCTCTACCTATCCCCCCCCTCTCATGCTTTCTTTTTCCTTCTGGTTTCTGTCTCTCTCTTTTTAAGCCCCCAAGTTTCCTTGTATCTCTGGAAACAATTCCTCTTAGACCTGTATCCACCATTTTCTTTCTTGATAAAAAATATTCTCCCTCGTGCTGATTCTTTGCGCTCTCTAGTTCCCTTGTGGACTGGCGAGCAGCAAAACGAATGGCGTAATTAGAATCACACACTCTTAATTGGCTCTTTCCCAGTTCCATTCATAATAACTCTATTTAAAATCACACTGCTCTCAGGGTGCATGCGTCTGTCTGTGTCACTGGAGGCAAAAGTGTGAAATTAAGCTTGCCAGAATGCAGTAAAAACACAGTGAACTCTGGACATGATGTGTGTATTTGTGTGTTGCCCAGTGTATGTGTGTGGACTTCTCCCATTAGCCCATGTCCTCTAATGAGAGCCACGGGTGGTTTAACACCTCGGCCCTATAGACGGGCCCCGGCTATGCCAGGCTGAATCCAGCCTGATTATAATTATAGCAGTCAGTCTGAACAGACCACAGTGCATTAACAACCTTCTCTTTGCCACGTCCCGTTCTGTAATTAGAAATGGCAGAGTTGACCTATTGTGTATCTTTAGCCATTTCTCTGCTTTTACAGACACTTAGAAGACAAACAGCTGGAGAGGGAATAGAACTGGCAACTCTGTTGGCAGCATGCTGTATTCAGGGACTTATTTCCAGTGCACTCATGATGAAGTTGAGGCCAGCTAAGAGGTGATGCAAAACTATAGGGACTGGTCCCATGACCATGACTGTGTGTGCATGTTTTTGTTACAAAAAGAGTGTGAGCACATGAGCACAGCTCTGAACCACAGTGAGCTAACCACAATGAAGAACTGCTATTAAGATTTCTCCCAGAATAGTGAGAAAATAACAGAGAAAACAGTCCTCTACTATGCTGACCATATGGCTCTTATGCACTCACATCACAGTATGTACTGGACCTGCCAGGATTAACTATTTTTGAATATTTAAAATAGCCACATCAAACCTCTCATAAATGCAAACTGCAAAGACCATTTACCGTTGACTTCCTTATCAGCACACATACACACCTTGCAGGATATGACAACCTTGAGCAAGCTTAACTTGAGAGCTTTACTGGAGCATCAGGGTTCACTGATTAATTTGGCATTCATATCATCCACCAAACTTACTTTAATGAAATTTCAAGTTTGCTGCATTTTATTTCTACCAATTTTCCACTCCCAATATACACAGTGCCGAGTGGGGGCCAGCAGCACAAATCAATTTCAAAAGTTGACATTTTATTGAAATCCATATCAGTGTCGCTTGGTGTCGCTTGGTGGATAACTTGAATGCTAAATGCACCTTTGCCTCGCAATGATTTGGAAATCCTCTTAAGTCATGCAGGATAATATTAAACACATATTTTGCAGTGAAGAATCATAATTTCCTTTTACACGGAGAGGAGCAGAATGCTCACAGCAGAGATAAAGTTGTGAGGAGACATCTTTCTTTGTTCACTATGGAGTAAATTCACACATACACATATGATGCACATATACAAATACAAGGACATCGAAAATGGAACTTTAAAGACAGACAAATCTAAGAAAACACGAAGTGAAACAGTAAATGTGGGTCAAGTGTGTTTATTAGATGCACCGACACATGATGCACAATCAAATATTATTTGCACACACTTGACACAGACAGGCCTCTAAGCAGTCAGTGTGATGTTGATAAGGGCATACACTTGTGTTTTGTTTGCCACAATCATTTTCAAATCTGACATCTGTCTGTGACTGATTTAGGCCAAAACACTGACATATTTCACATTTGTTTTTCATACTGCACCACACTGTAGAATGAGCCGAATCTACACAGATGCACAAACACTGACATCCCTGTGGTAGGCAAGGCCAGTGATGTTAACCCTCTTAAGTATAAAATAAAAAAAATAGGATTAGTTTGTTTATTCCATTGACAGAGAGGAGCAAAATGAGGAGGGATCCCACATGCACTTTAACATAAGTCCTCAACGACGCCACAGGGTTTCGCTCTGCTGCGCCATTCCTCATCTACTATATCATTTGATTGAAATAAAACCAATACCAGATGTAACATTTCAGAAGTGAGGTGCCGCACAGATTAAATGACAAATATTGAGAGTTCAAAGAGATGATCCACAGGCTTTTGAGGCTCACAGACTTGAACCATAAGCCTGTTAGAAACAGACTTAGTGAGCCTCCTCTTCATACCTTCTCCGCCCTCATATACGTGGATGCAGTAATGGGATTGGTTTTAATCGTATGGGTGTAACAATAGAGACTCTGAGGAGCTAAGTAAAACCGTCCGGTACTGTTCTTTGACTGCTCTTTGTGTAACCTCTTTAAGGGCATCAAACACCTAAACTGACCTCTGCCAGAAAGGCTGTATTCAATTACACGGCTACACTGTACAGACGTTGTTGATCAAAAGGAGGAAGAGGCAGCTTTAAGTGCTGCTTTAAAGATTCCGGCACTATTTTTTCTTTAAAAGTTCAATATATGTGACTTTAGGTTCGAAATGTAAACATAAACAGGATGTAATATGGGGATAATCGTTCTGTATCTCACGTCTTACACCCAAGTGTTACACCCAAGTCTTGGACCTGTAAGATTCTTTGCTTTCATGTGCGAATACAAGGCAAAAGTTTTGACAGGTTTGGCCAGCAGACCTATGCAGATGGCTGTTACCGAAGCCAAAAATGATCACAAAATCTACATTTTAGCCTCCCCACCCAATTATGTTTTTATTTGGAGTTCGTCTCCAGCCTGAATGCTTTTGTCAAATGTCAGATCAAGGGGCATATGATGCATAATTTATTATAGTGCATACCATCCAGTTTTGAGGCTGCACTGACTGTGCGTGATGCAACCGTGACTGACGTCTTAGTTGTAAGCATATTCCCTCTCTGACAGTCCTATAAAAGCCAAAATCAGAAAAGAACATTTCATTTGAATGAGTCAGGTCCCTGGTGAAAAAGCTCCTTTAAATGAACCTCCCTTTCCTTGCAACTGACAGATCTCAAAAACATCCTTCAGATCCCCGCGAGCCTCTTTCCTTGCAGGATCAATGTGAGTATGTGCCTGTGTCTAACCGAATCAGGGTATTTTATTCCATTAGACTGCTCTGGTAGAGGACACCATCTGTTAGTTGTTAAGAGCTTGGAGGAGACCACCACCCCGCCTCAACTTTCCTTCGCTGCCTGTTTTAACTCTCCCGATAACCTCCAAAATCTGACCTGACCTTCCCTCAACCCATCACCTGCTGTCATCAGAAAACTGGACGTACAACCTGTCCACACTTTGGTAACTTGGATCACTTTAGTGTCTGGAAGCCCATAAATCAGTCAAGTAGAGTATGTCTATCTGTGTGTGTGTGTGAATGACCCTCTGCTGATCAGGTTTGGCAGCACTGTGGAAACTCCCGCAGGAACATGTTGGGCATGTAACCCATCTGCCAAGGATAAGCCATCCAAACCTCCTAGCATGTGTACGGGTGTGAGTGCATGTGTTTATGTGTGTGGTCTTGTTTACCTCCTGAATATTTGTGAGGACTGACTAGACAGCAACCTAATCTTGTGATTGCAAAGTTCACTTAGAGAAGCACATCCCCTGAAGATATTTTCCTTAGCCACCGTACAAACTCAGGTCATTTTTGAATACTAAAATAAAATCCTAAAATGCAGAAATATTTCATGATCTAAATGGCGACACTAGCAGGTACGTAATTCTGGTAAAGAATATTTTCTGTTTAAATAGTCCTTTGTACTTGAAAGTATCAGAATTAACATTCATGTGTTAACTCATCTTCATGTCATTTAAATATGCAAATGACAAAAAAAATATGAGGGTTGACACATTGATCTCAGTGTCCGTCTTTGGCCATTAAGAAAACTAAAACAAGCCAGCTGGTTTTATTACAAAAAAAATTAAATAAATAAATAAATGGAACCAAATGTTGTATAAATAAGTTCAATAAGTAGTATAATCATTTTCCTTTTAGGGGTCTAGTCCACTAATGTCCAAAAATACAGATGTGTGTAATAAGATGTTGGGCTTCAAGGCACCTTGGCATTGATTCTTCGAAAAACAATCCCCTCGTTTGGTGTTTTGATGGTGGTGATGGAAAACGTGTCGGTCCAAAATCTCCCATAAGTGTTCAGCTGGGTTGAGATCTGGCGACTGTAAAGGCCATAGCATATAATTCACATTATTTTCATACTCATCGAACGAGTCAGTGACCCTTGTGCCCTATCGATGTGGGCATTATGCAAAGTTGTTACATGTACATACAAAATTATTTGAGTTTTTGTGTGTCTGTATGTGTGCTAAACTGGACTAGATGTTGCTACCGCCCACTTGTGTCATTTTGGAGACCCCTAGATCACCATGGTGATCATTCTGCCAAGAGGTAAACACACAAACGAGTGCCCATCTCCTGTTTGACTAGAGAGTGCATTCATTATTAATGGACTGAGCTCACAAATTCATTTCCAGTCTCTCATTAGACAATCTCCTCAAGAATCACATCTGTGCTCTGATTCCAAACGATTCCTCTTTCTATCATTATCATTATCAGCATTTGCACAATGTGGGCAGTTTACAGAGACTTTACAACAAGGAATTCCATATGAAATTGAACTCCGAAGAGCATAATAGCTCTAGATGTGCAGCTGAGTGGCTGAGTGTGGGTGTATTTGGCTGCTTTCGGTACTTCTTTCTGCAGGTGTTTTTCAAGGGACACATTAGCATCATACCACCCTTCTGCTCAGCAGGAGAAAACAGAAGATGCAGAGTTCATGACTTGGCTCGGTGATTCATTTTGAGTCAACATGTGCGCGTGAGTGTCTGCGTTGACTTTGTTTACATGTAGAAGGCAACAGGGACAGCCCCTCAGCAAGCGCTAGACTGAACGTTCTTGATAATTAATCGACTGCGTGGTTACACAACGATCACGGCCGTGCCAACGGTAGACAAAGAATGAACAGAGAGGCTGAACAGGAGGCACTGAGAATGGCAGCACGGCAGGGTTGGAAGAACTACTGAGAAAAGAAAAGAAAAGGAAAGAAAAAGTGTACTGAGAGACAAAAGCAACATGATTTAACCATAAAGTTCAGTTGTTTAGTGTGTTTATCCGTTTGGCTTATGTTAGATGGACACTTAGTTTATGGGGTGTAAGTTGGGATTTATGCTACTTGTGGGTATGCAGTAAACTAAATTTGGAGGGGGTCAGAGGCAGTATGTGTATGCATTTAAAGAATGCTAATGTATCCATGACGTGCATACATGCACTTTGCCCTTGCATCTGTAACATTGTAACCTTAGCACTGTGTGTGTGTGTGTGTGTGTGTGTGTGTGTGTGTGTGTGTGTGTGTGTGTGTGTGTGTGTGTGTGTGTGTG
>JAPQRN010000009.1:24173415-24184295 GCA_037367275.1 Coranthus polyacanthus
TTTGGTGGTGTCCTCACCTCGTTCAAAGGTCAGCAGATTAGAGAGAGCACACTGTCTTTTTTGGGAGAAATTCTGCCATTTGGGTAATTTGGGCAATCCTCCCTGAATTAGCCTGCATCTGTGCTTCTGTGTGTTTTGGGTGTGTAGGCGTGCAAACAAGAGCATGTTAGTGGTTGTGTCTCTGTGTGTGTGTGTCTGTGCATGTTATTCCCTTGTCTGTCCTCATTGCATAATGAAGGTCCCACCTTCCCGTGTGCCATGTCCTCCCACTCTCAGCTCTGCTCTCTCTCTGTCTCTACCATGATCAAATTCAGTCTTTCTCTCTCTCTCTCTCTCTCTCTCTCTCTTTCTATTTATCCCCCCGTCTCTCTTTTCCTCTCTGTCCGTCTCTCCTTCCCTGAGGCCATGTGTTTATTTCTATCTACCGTCCATCTGTTAGTATCAGTGTTTAAGCTTCCGACTGCTCCTCTATTTGCTTCACTTCACAGGTGTTCTTTCCTCCCCAAACTATTTCTCTTTGAGTGTTGTCTTTGTTTTCTGTCTTTGTTTTTCCTTTCTCTGTTTTTCTGATCTTGTCCCCTTTTATGCACATGCTTTGTTCTGTATAAAGGAATTCTTGTGATTTTTTTTTGTTTTTTTGGGGGGAAATTTGGCCAATTAGTCGACTCACACAGACTGGGGTGTGTTTCAAATGTGAGAAATGGGACTTTTATCTCATCTAATTTGTAAATCAGACGTACCAATAAATATATTAGATATTGTTGATTTTATAAGATCAAGAAAGAAAACATACAATTTAAAAGCGACATGTTAACGAAGAATTATTTCCCAGATGACACAGTGCACCACACGAAGACAGCCATTAACAGAAAAGACATCACTCAATCCTCACCTGAGAACAAAAATGAATGATAGAATTACATTCCTGAAAAACAGACACGCAATACAATTTTGTTGTTTGTTTTCCAAACTGGCATTTATTCAAAAAGACAGGCTAGAGACATTTAGTCAGACGTCTTCCTCAAGGGGCAGCTTTTTAATTAAAAAAAACCTCTACATGTAGATTCTCAAAGTTTAAAATGTAAACGTAAATGTACTATTGTGTAATTCAGTGTAAGTCAAAGTGCAATGGTTGGAATGATCTATTGCAATCACAGTATAGATGATTTTGAGCAAGTATTTCTCACTGACTGCTTTTAACACTTCCCACTTCTCATATCCCGATATCCCTTTTCATTTCCAGATAATAATACATACCACAATGTAGGGCATTTTCTGTAAATTCAATGACTTAATAGTTTATATAAAATGACTGCATGGAAAGACCTTCTTATTACTTTATAAATTAGAAATTATATTATAAAATATAAAGTATGAATGTATAAAATATGAAATATAAATGCATTATTATTTTATTATTCTATCTGATGTCATTTGCAAAGTAGAGTTTTCTGGTCCATGTCAGATTTTTCATAACGAGGTCCTCGTTTTGTTCAGAAATTCCACATTCACTCAACGATCACTCTTGTCCACGTTTGCTTGTGTTGCCTTCATGGAGATTTCCTGCTTGCATCCGTACCCTGTGAAAAACAAAAATCGTCGTCCAAGTGACAAAAAATCGTTGCTGCAGAGAGTGTGATTTTTCAACCCAAAGAAATAAACGACAGAGCATAATCTGATAGATGGACGTATCTGAAGATAGACATATTTTCTGTCTCACGATGTATATCATCATATCACACAGTTCTACTTCCAACACTTACATATCCAGTAGAGTCTTTCACTGTCGAGTGCAACCTCTCTGTCAGTGCACCTGCTTTTAAAAAATGTCAGTTTAACGTGTGAATAAACTCACACGTTGACCCCCATTTACTGGGTGAGTCATCCAGTAGATGTTTTAGACACTGTACAACTCTTACCGTAATGAGAACACACACACAAAGACACAAACAGGGGGTGGATACATGTCGTCCTCAGCCCACTGCTGCAGTCTGCATCCTCCGCACACCACTGACACAGAGCTTGACATACACTCTTAGTATGACTCCCACACACACTCTCCTCCCCTGTCACACAAACACACCCTCATACACTCTTCAGAGTGTTCAGAGTGGTTTATTTTCGTTGATCATCACAGAAGGAGTGGGGAAGCAGGCAGAAAGGTGAGGTTGCTGTGCACGAGGGAGAACAGGTGCAACAGGTTGTGGCGAAACGGACGATGGAAGTGAATTCAAAAGAAGATTAAAGACAGAGCAGGGGGCAGGGGTGACAGGTCGGAAGACACGGAACGGGGAACATGGGAGCAGGATACGATTTTTCTTGTTGAGAATTACTATAATGAGGATTTATAGGAGAAATCCTCGCCGTTGTTACTATGACAACACATGAAGGCCAATAGTGTTGGAATATACCACTGCCCCGAGGCTACTTGAGGGTATGCCAGGTGTTGTGTTCATGTGTCTCTATGGGAAGGAGGGTGGTATGGGTAAGCACAGAATGTTTATATAGAGTGAGCTGTGATGTTGTTTTAATTTTAAATACTGTGTCGTATAATGGCGTTTACCTGCGGAACACGTGTTTGTATTTGCAGACAGTTTGCATGCTTATAAGCTAAGTTATTCTGTTTTGTCTTCTAATTGAGCAAATCTTAATTTCACATTTTAGCGTTGAACATCTTCCCCTCTCTTTTTTGGTTGACCTCTCTTGGGGACTTGCATTTTCAGTTGCTTTTTTTGTTCAAAGCTAAAAGAGCTGGAATTTTTACCCGCGCCGCGTGAACGTACAGATCGGTGATTCCCCCTTTTCTGACAGCTGGGTCGGTGGTTGAGCTGTAGTGGAGGACGCGAAGGGAAACACCCAGGCGCACAAAACAAATCATAGCAGCACAGCCATCATCCGCTGTGTCAGTCTGTAGAGATTGCACAGGGAACCCTGCTGGAATCAAATGGATGCAGGCGTATACACAAACAAACTCTCACACTCAGAGACACACATGCACTAACACATGCATGCACGGCGGCACAGAATATGCCCTGACAAACCAATCACCACCCTGCTGTTTCTGACTGAAGAGGACCATTTTAAACACACACACACACACACACACACACTGTAGTCACTACTTTCATGGACACTGTGCTGCACTTGTACATACTGTACATAGAAATTTGTTGAGGGCTCTTTAGCCTAAAGCACAGACATGTATGAATGCTCTAAGGATTTTCCATTGCCTCTCATCATATTTTATTCATAGTTTTTGAATAAACACAAATAGAGTGGATGAGTGTATAGATGTGGGCACTAATGCCTATTTGTGTGTTACATTTTACTGAACCTAGCCAAAGTTATTTTTGGCAAACCTGCCTTTTTCTTCCTAGAGCGTGCACGGTGAAGTCTTGGCTATTTCCTGCACGCTTTAAAATGTTGCAAGCTCACTCACTCTCCTTCTCACTCGCTGTTTCTTCTTATGTCTTCTTTTATTCTGTCTCTCGTTCTCTCCCACTGCGAGACGCACAAGCAGGAAGGAAGAGCACTCATACATTTTCATTAACCACTCTTAATCTTAATTTGTTACTTATCAGGAGATATGTGACCTCATTAACATTGCCTTCTTTCTCATCTTTCTCTCTTCCTATTTGGTGCACACACGTCATCTCCTGCATTCATCCATCTCCTCAACCTCCCTGCATGATTCCTTCCTTCCCCATTTATATTTACTCGTAGCGCCCCTCTCTCCCTTTATCTTTTCCCTCCCTCCTACTTTTTTTTCTCTTGGTGCCTGCCCCTTCTGAAGAACCTGTGAGCACTCAACAGCCACTGAAAACAGTGTCTAATCTGAAAGTTAATTAAGTCTGCCTTCCCCGCCGTGTTTCTGCACCTCTCCTCCTCTCAAGCATGTCTTTCTGGTTGAGAGACTGCTGTCACTCTCTCCCAAATGAATTTGCCATATATCCCATGTGGGTCGAGCTGGAATAAGGACAAACAGAGCCGTGTTTTACACTTTTACACTTCCTGCAGGCCCCGAGAAGACTGACACCATGTAATTCAGATTGACAGCATCTAATTAAATGAAATTAGGTGCTGTCAATCTATACCAGGCATATTTTTCAGCTACATATAGAGGCTATATAGAGGAAATCTCACACCAGATGGATTGGAAGTGAAAATAGACTTGGCTTGCCTCTCAACATGAGGAAATGTGGATTTGGAACAGAACTATCCCTCCTAATCCTTTCCTCTCGCCCATTCACTTCTCCTTCTGTTGTGCGCTCCCTTCCTCATATTTGTCCTCGCTCCCTTCAATCATCTGGGCTAATTCCCCGGCCAAAAGGCACCGGTTTACCAATTCCTCCTCTTCACTGACTGACTGACTGACTCTGCTTTCTCCTCCTCCTCCTCCTCCTCGTCCTCGTCCTCGTCCTCCCTCCTCTCTCAGGGTGCAGGCTGTACGGCTCTGGTGGTTGCCGTGGTAGCCAGGAAGCTGGAGCTGACCAAGGCCGAGAAACACGTACACAACTTCATGATGGACACGCAACTCACCAAGCGGGTGGGTAGGCTTCTGTGGTGTCAGTGGTGTGAATGACTGTGTCATACTGTAATGAAGTTCTAATGTTATTCTAAATGATCATGTGTAAAGGGAAGCACACTCTACATCAGAGTTGCCCACTTTTTTTCCTATCAAGGGCCAAAAATTAATGTGGATGGATGACTGTGGGCCAAAATTAAAACTCAAAATAATAAAAAACACTCTTTAAAAGTCGGTTAAGGGGGACTGTTAAAGAGTCTAATTACAGAAATGGAATATAATATTCTCATAGTGTATAATCATCTCAAAATAAGAACTGAGAATGAGCTGTTTATATCTGCGGGTCTCCTTCGTGGAGTACGTCATGTTTCTATAGTAGCTCAGAACAGACTTCCTCTTTTTTTCTATTTTATGGCAGGTGGCATCAAGCGTTAAGGCCCATTAACATCAATTACTACAACTGAGTGGTGACTAGAGGTAATATCCCGTTAACTAAAAAGCTCAGAACAGACAAACACTGGCTGTAATGAGGGGCTTTCACATTTTTAGCGGCTGCTGTAGGAAAGACTGAGTTGAAGGCAGAGCAGTGCAATCTGCATCTTCACCACTAGATATCACTAAATATTACACACTGAACCTTTTATCCGCTTAACTGTAATTTCATTAATTTGCAGAGGTGATTGTCAAAAACATAAAACGTCCACATGGTACTTTGTGCAGGTATAAACATATTTAAAAGGAAGGACACCTTTCTGACAGAATGCCCATACAACCCAAGGTGTTTTAGAAAATCAAGTAAATCCACCGTTGTAATCAAGTGTGGAATCAAGTGTGTCAAACCTGTTCATCTAGTTTATTCTTGATCACGCCATCGTGACTCAACACCAGTCACATGACATATATGCGCAGCATGTAATAATATTAATGTGCGCTCTACTTCAGATGAGCAACATTTCGATTATTGCTCCTGTCGTTGTTGTGAAAAAAATTAATTGAAACAAAATAAAAATGAAAAAAGGCATGGGAGAGAGCTTGAGAGAGAGTGCTGTAATTCGTCTTAGATAAAATGTACATAATTTAATAGGGAAGCTCAACAGCATCGAGCACGTTGCCATAAAACTCAGATTATGTACTTTCCATTTCGGAGTCATTACGGTTAGGATTATAGCGCTGTCAGAGTAAGAGGAGAATAAGCACGGGCTGTCAAAAAATCGTGGCGCGCCAAAAGAAAGAGGGCCCTGAATTGAGCGGCCATGTTTTGACGCTAACAGAAAGTAATGTGTTAAGTACAGTATTTATGTGTAATCTCTCTGCGGTTCATTTTACAATTAGATTTCGGATTTATTTCAGGTTGGAGGATGAGGTGTTTGAGATCCCGCCTAAACTGTCTTTTCACTGCCGCTCCTCCACCTTCTCCCCAACTACTACATCACACTATCAACCTGTATTGTTGTGACAGAGTGCCATGTTATTTGAGTGAATGAAGGCAATAAAAGGTCATCTCCTCCTCGCGTTCTCTGTTCTGCTCCTCACACACTGTCTCTTTTTTTCCCCTCTGCCTCCGAACTCTCTCTGCTCACACGGCTATCTCTCCATCCTGCCACCTCCCCTCTCCTCTGACATTTGTCTCTTTTTCTATAAATCGCTTTCTCGCTCTCTTTTTATCTGTCACCTTTTCTCCTCCCCTTCCTCCTGTACCCTCTCCTTTCCTTCGCCCTCCCCAGCTCCTTCCTTGCCTCCATCTCTCACTCCCTCCCCTCTCTGGTCCTTTTCAATTTTTCATACAGTTGAAAGACCCAAGTTTTAAAAATAGCTCCCGTATCAAATATGTAGGGTACATTATGGCAGCAAAGTATCTGGGTGACTGAACAGGGTAAGATGATCAATAATTTTGGCGTGGACAAAATATCAATGAAGGAGCAACTCTGTTGAAGCAGACCCCTCGGCTTCTTTCCACAACAACTTTAAAAACTGGAAATGTGCAAATGTGTGTGTGCTTGATGGAGTTTATATGTGATTTATATCAAATCTCCTCAAATGAAAACATTAACTCAGAGATTTATTAAAGCCTTGGTCATTTAAACAACTGATGATGATGGCATGTTGTCAGCTGTAAGATCAGTTACTAATAAAATGTTGCCATTGTGCCTTTCTGCAAACCATGGATGCATGTAATATCAACGTAAATTGACATTGAAGGTTATGCAGCGTTTTTGCTTGTGCTCTCAATAGGCGGGGCGTGGCTGCGGAGCATGGTGTATACACAATATCCAGTTCGCATCCACGCTGCCATAGTTATTGTCTTTTCTGAAAAAGAAATTTAAAATCCAAAAGATCAGTGGTTATGGGTGTTTTTGTTTGTTTGCTTTAACATGCAAAAATCAGAATTGAAAAAGGGAAGAGCAAAAAGCTTCAAACTGTTGATTTTCATTGTCTATATCAAAAGATTTTTAAAAAATGGATGTTTTTCATATTCTGAGACCGGGTGTGGTCAAGAACGTCAGTCCATTAACCAAAACATACTTGTTTTTAGGTTTATGCAATAAAAGTGCTTTTTGTTAAAATCACGGTTGGGGTTAAATATTACTAAATACATTCTGAATCATTTTTAATCTCATCTTTGTTGGCTTTTTTTCTGTGTGTTTTCTGTGTCAGTTCTGCTGTCAGTGCTTAAAACCTTAAGAATCATTTCAGTAAGTAGTGAATATGATGTCTGCGTCATGTCACTATAAGGTTGATATACACGTATCTAGAAGTGTTGACATGGGATGTATTTTTGTTTCAGAAAATTATATGGATCTGTGATTTGTAGAAATGTACAACGGCAACACTCGGTTGCAAAGAGAATGTCATCTTTAACACAGTGAAAATTAAACAAAGCCAGTCAACAATTAAGGGAGGGACCATTACAGCTTAATGCAACAAAATACAGCGCACTTAGTGACATTTTCTTCAAAGGGTCTTCGGTTTATGCAGTAGTAATTGTCTCCTGCCCTCTATTACTGAGAGACCAGTGATTGAAGCCGCTATATTCACATTGATTTACATGACTGGGGCCTTTCTCTGCCGTCGTCATCACAAGAGAAGAAGAGAATCACTCGAGGCATTATAATGAATAATGTAAGAACAGACTCAACATCCTATCATCATCCTATGTGCACACACAGTCACACAAACGGACAGAAAAGCGCACACACACACACACACTGGTTTTTCCACTTAAGTGAAACGGTGTCTCGTCCCTTTGAAAGGATTAACCAGAATGTCAATTACGTGCCAATCATTGAAGCCCAGCCAATGGACTGTGCTGTTGCTGATGAAATCCATGTCTTGTGTCTTAATCTGTATACACGTGTTGTGTAAAACCAGAACCTAAAACTTTAACTTCTACATCACGCAAAAGCAAACTTTTGCGATAGATACCAGTCCCAAAAAGATGACATTTAGTGCAAATGTGTACAGTGTATTTGACATTTTGTGACGTATACTTCTGAAAAGGTTCACTTTCTGTGACTTGAGTGTTTTCTCCTTTCATCATCGGATCCGATCTGGAGACATGCCTGACAAGTCTGAAGTTCAAACCTTGTGTGAGAAAGATTGGAAGCAGAGGACCCTTATCAGAGAAGATGATGTGCTTTAAAAAACATTATTTGAAGTTCAGTGCACAGGGTTAATTTTCATGCTATGTTCAGTGAAGTGTTTCCTTCTCCTTTGATAGGATTAACATGGATGTTTAATTAAACAAGAGTTAAGACGATCATGTGTGCAGTTGTAAGTGCTCCTGCTTGATGTTGGGACTTTTTGTTATAATGCAGAGTGTTCAAGCTCACTGGTTGCAGCAGTATACTGTACTCTATTCTGAAGTGGTGTTGAAAGAAGTGGTAGAAGTCCATCTAGTCAGAGCATCACCCTGCACATCCACAAGATGCTCTTGACAAAAGAAAATCAGGAGATGCTTACTTTAGTCACTAGGTCAGTAGAGTGGTGTGTCCTTACTTTTCAGGCAGCCGCGATGTCAATTAAATGCCACACACTGAAGAAATAAACAAATTGACGGTTTATGGCTGTTTCTAAGATCAGTACTTTCATTTCAACATATTTAATCTTGTTGCCAAGTTGAAAATGTTAGGTCTTTCTTTAAATTCGCGCTCTGAATTCAGAGCCCCTTTAGAAGTCTCTTGGCATATTCAGAGCATCGGCCTTTCTGAATATTCAGAGTGCACTCTTGGCTCTGGCCAAGGAGGAGGTGCTGCAGAGCCTTCCAATGTTTACACCACTAGCCAAATGGGAGCAATCTAACCCCCAAAGATTTCTGTTAAGCTAGCTTTCACTCCACACAGTATAAATAACTTCTTCCGGCAGCCTTTTAATTCACACGCAGACCAGATGGATCGTTATTAGCGCAGACGTATTGTGACAAAAAACTAAAATTAATTTAACACTCGCAGCATGTATGTATCTCTGTGATGTTTTTTTTTTTTTTTTACTTTTTCCATTTGAGAGTACGCTTCCTTTCAATGAGTGTCGATTTATAACTGCTCCTTATGGTTTGCTGTGGGCTCAGGAGACAGTGTACAAAAACCACCAGCAGAGGTCATTTATTATTTCATTAACTGATTGGTTCCGTCGCTGTAACCTAAATACACGCTCAGCTCTTGCTGTAGATGTTTAGATCGTGAGGTTTTCCCGCGTTGCTGCGCACGTGTGACCATGTTTGTGTTTGTGTGTAAGACTTGTCTCCTCCCTTTGTCTCTGTGCCTATGAGGGGAAGGTCAGAGCAGGTAAGGCCACGTGTTGCTGTGGCACATGGATGAGGTGGGAGGTTGTTGCCAAGGTAATTGGTCTGTTTGCGTATGTTTTCTGCTTCACAAGAATACACCATTGTATCTCGTGCTCCTCAGCACTTAAGTACTAATTGTATACACTGGTCATTAAGTGTGTCTTGGCATTGGAAGGGTCTGGAATCTTATTTCTTGCTTTCTGACATAGAGGATTATTTAAACATTTGAGTCATTAAATGTATCTATACTGTTAGGAAAAACAAGCTTCTTGCATTGCTATTGTCGGTAATGATATTTTTAATATATTTCAATATGGGCCGATTGATTTATAGTCACAATATGTCACATATTAACATAATGAGGTATGAGTGCATGTAGTTTTAACAGATGTCTTATGTACCTGCCATAAGGTGCGCTGTGTAGGGGAACTGCCAAAACCGATCTTTGACCCAAACCAGCCATATGGCCCCAACATGGTCCCCCAAGTGCAGGCCATATGGTTCAAGAATGGTGGCTGCTGTTTGATTTCTTATGGAGCATTTTCAGCGCTTCATTTTGACTCTATTCATTTTTTGTCAATGGAGTTGCTGTCTTTGCCTCAGTTTCTACGGCAACTCCCATGAGGAGAGAGAGAGAGAGAGAGAGAGAGAGAGAGAGAGAGCGAGATAGAGAGAAAGGCAGCAGTGGGGGATTAACTGTAAAATGCAAACAGTCTGGTATCAACAGTCCCTATTATTTGAATGGAAAGCAGCTTCCAGGATTTAAATGAAGGGGAAAGTTTTAGTCCTGTCTAATTAAAGTGGTGCAACAGGCTCCCTCTGCGCTGCTGCACAGATGTTGGAAGTTTGTGTGAAAATATCCACAGCGAGCTAGCAAGACAGACACAACATGCCATCATTCATCATATTTCACTCACCCTGCAGAGATTAATCAACTGATAAATAGGAGTTGACATATCAGTTTACCAGTGGGGCTGTTATGAGCAATATTAAATGTGCTCTTCAGTAACCTGGCTGATGATTAAACCTAGAGGAACTATGTTTTGTTGACTCATAATTCTGACAAACGGACTTCACTAGCTATCACTGGTTTCCCGAGGTAGCAGAATAAACCATCTGCTTATCGTGCTAATGTCTTTAATAGTCTAATAGCCCTGTTTCTAGGACATCAGTCTTATTTTTGTATTGTTCCTAAAAAAAAGAAAAACAGTCTCGATCAGCATGTTTTTAATGATACAAGCATTCTCATGTTTATCTAAATTTGTCTAAATAAGATGTTCCACCTAATATTTAGCTGGATCTAACCAGTAACAAGCTAGAACAATGGTTTGCATAATATCCTGAGGAATTGTCCTCATTTTTTAAGAGCGAGCCTGCTTGCACAGCTTCTCACAATATTACGTCTAACTTAAATAACTGTGTTTTTGCTTGTAAAAAAGCACAACTTACTTAAATTTGACCTTTTTTTCAATTTTTTTTTTCAGTGGCTGGACTTTTAACCCTCGTGTTGTCTTTACTTTTGAGATCCTCTGGTCGACCTCGGGTCTTCAACGGGTCGTACTGATGGTGTTAGAT
>JAPQRN010000009.1:24213701-24228330 GCA_037367275.1 Coranthus polyacanthus
GTTGGGTTGGGGGGGGGTTGAGGGGGGGGGGCTCCGCTCGCGAGAACAGATACGCTGTGGCTGTTAACGTCAGAGAGGTTCACGCTCACACGGACTGGGATGTTGGAGCGTCCGACGAGATGGAGACCTTCATCCATCTTTACCTCAATCTGATCGTGAGTGGAATGCCATTTTATTCTCTTCCTAAACATTCCTTATTTGTATGCATGTGTGTGTATATATATATATATATATATTTCAATTAATCTGCACGGTGCACGGTAATCAAAATCCCATATTCCCGCACGGAGCCTGCGTAGATAAAGAAAAATAAAAAAAATAAAAAATAACATGCAATTCCTCTGGTAACAGTGAGATCCCCCGAGTCCTTTCTAGATAAATCGCGTTGCTGTCATCGGTTTTTACAACAAATATGAGTATCATGGGTATTATTTGAGTTTTATTGAGGGCGGATGGGCCTGAATACCAGGGCGATGCGGTTGGAGGTACCCCCTCCTCCCCGTCCTCCTCCTTCTCTCATCCTCCCAGTCTCCATCAGCTCTGTGGGATCAATAAATGTAGGGGTAAATACTGTACACTGGAAGCTTAGATTACAGGTGTTGATGTGCTGTTTTTCCTTTTATTTCAAGGCGCTGTTGGCTTTAATGGCCATTCTGACGAAGGCCCAATGTAAGCAAGCACTAAAGTGATTTATATTCCTCAGTGATGTGAAGGGCACTGTGCAGGAATATATGAGCAATAGCCTTCGGTAGATGGGCTTTAAAAAGGCAGAGTTAGTGTTGTTCGGTTGCTGTTTCTGCCTGATTATTTCATGCTCCAGTTAAATGTGCCTTATGCTCGGTCGTTGCTGTAGATATAATGTCTTTTTAAACGCCGTTTTCTGAAATCTGGATCTTGCTGCCTCTTGTCAGCTTGAAAGGATGGACTGGCACAGATGGAGACAGAATGACTACTGTAAACTCATGAATATCAGTGCTCAGTGAGCCAGAACATAACAGATGATGAACAATGACAGATAGTAGGCTATAAATTAGCTGATAATTATGATCATGATGATCATTTCATGTGATATGTGTGTGGGTGTTTGAATTCGAATAGATAGAGTGAAGAATCTGGAAATCAAGGAAATTATTAAAAAAAAAAAAAAAAAAAAAAAGGTACAGAAACCCGGCATACAAATGGAGTGACATGTTGTATATTTAATGTTCAAATGTTTTTTGAATTTTTTTTTTTAAACAGTGCCAATCCACATTATGGTACAGTTTCGGTGCTCAGAAATAAAGACATGTTCAAAGCAATTATTTCAAAGAGAATCCTCTTGTATTATGTATTGTATTATTCGACAAAAAATGCCACATTATTTTTGTGATGATGATGCTTGACAACATCCATTTGACAGAAAACAGAGCAAGATTAAATGCATATTCGTATTACTACTTTGTCCTCCCAGGACATCGGCTGTGATAATTATACAACAGAAAGCCCAAAAGGAGAGTTTTAATGGCTAGTCCAAATGATGGGTTAAACTTCAAAGAATTTCGTTATTCACTGTGGGTCTCCTTTGATGTTACAGGATCTTGGGAATGAAGCCAAGATGTGACCGTCACGGCGCGTCATAGTTTGGATCTTTCCAGCTTTTACAACGCTGATTACTATAGCAACAGAAGTATCATAGTATCCTGAAAGCCCCGTTCCCACAATGCAGTCCTCTAGCTGCTCCTCGCAGCCTCTAAAGCCACGGCGTTTTGACACAACCAGACGGACCGTAGCTGGACCAAAGTCTCATGGACCTGGTTTACAGAAGGAGGATAAGAACATGAACACAATCACCACTTCCTCCCCACGCCGGGCCACTAAAGGCCCATCTGCACCTTCCAGGACCAGAGTGGGAGCACAGCCTCGAGCTCCGCTGTACCAGTCCAGAGTGAACTCACAAAAACAGGCGCCTACCATCTCCAAGTCAGCTAAGCCCAAACCCAAAAGTGTCCGTGCGACGGCAGCAACCCAAAATGTACCTGCACCCGCTCCGCCTCTGCTTCCCTCTGTTCTGCCTCTTGACCCAAATTGTAACGAACCCAGCTTACCATGCCTGTGCTGTGATGGCCGCTCCCCTCAGGACAACAACAGTATGTTCAACCATAACCACAACAACAATAACACCATTTCTCTCAGACAGCAAATGCAGCTTCCGCCTCCTCCGGCCCCGATGCCTCAGAAGCAGGATGAGGCAGGGGCCAAGGAGCGGCCTGAGCCTCCGTCACAGGCCCAGAAGGAGCCCTCTGCCTGCAAGGACATCTGTCTGGAAAATGAGGAGAAAAACACTGATGTAGACAATAAGAAAAAATTAAAAGTAGAGGAAGATGATGATGAGGAGAGCAGTGGAGATGTTGATATTGATGATGATGAAGAGGAGGCTGACAATGATGATGACGATGAAGATGATGACACCCTGGTCCCCTCATGCTGTGACTGTCCCCCTTCCCTCCTGGAGTTCTCGCTCTCCTCTTCTACCTCCTCCTCATCATCCACTTCCATCAGCTCCTGCTCTGATCTGGAGTCTGACTGTGCAGATCAGTCCGCCTCCATCTGCTCTTCCCATGACCAAGATAATCTGTCCATCACTCTGTCTCCCAAAGACCGGCCTCCTCAGCAAGCCCCTCCAGCACGTTCACCTCCATCCCTTCCTCTTAGTCGCAATCCTTTCTCCGTAACGTCACACTCCCCCATTCCCCCATGCTCCCCAGATGAGGGCTACCCCTCTGCCCTCGACTCCCCTTCTCCTGACTATTTAGGAGTCAAAGGTGATTCAGAAGTTACCAAACTAGGCTTACTTGACTTCCTAGAATCAGTAGGGGAGTTTGGGAAAATGGAGCGTTTTAGCCAGGTAATCCAAGTTGCACGTTGGGATCTGGAAGGGGAGCAGCACTGGGATGTTCTTAGGGATCGCCTAGATCACCTGGATCGCTTGGAGAAAGTGAACAGGGAAGTAAAATTAGCCCACATTGCCAGACTGCATGAGAAGGGATTTGATCTTGGTGATCTGGAAGAACAGGACTTCTCAGATGTCATGGATGAAATGGGAAACATCGACATTCCCTGGAAGTTGTATAAAAGTCGTGGAGGAGCAATGGAAGACTCTCAGGAGTTTTCTGATGCTGGGGTTGACCTCACTGCTCCGTCAGACTGCGATGATCCTCTTGTTCCAGATTCCCTGACCCCTTCTCCTGTCGAGCCACCACCAAGGCCCCCCAAACCTCCAGCACGTCATGCCAGTGTGAGCTCTGACCTTCACACCTACATCAATATCAGCAGGGAGACCACCTCAATGGCTGTCTCCACCTCCCCTACACCCACATTGTCGACTTTCTCCCTTAACTCCTCATCTCCTACATTCACGACCTTTAGGTGTGAGAAGCCCTTACCCCCATCTCCCCCATCCATACCTCCTCTACCTGCCTCTAAGCCTGTTCCATATCTCACCCTCTACACAGCTCCTTCTCCACCTCCAGCTATCCCCACTCCAACCCCTCCTATTCCTCCTCCTCGGAGGCGACACCTCGCCAGGAAGGAAGCACAGCGTCTCGCTGCACTTCAAGCCGAACAGGAAAAGACCCCTCTTTCCCTTCCACCTCCTACCACTCGTCCCCCACCTCTACCTCCTCCACCTATCATCTCAGTCTCATCTATTTCATCTCCCCCTGCCATACCACCACCACCGGCCTTGCCTCCTCCCCCCTCCTTCCACGCACTGGATGTAGAGATTCGGAAGTTGTTGATGCTTGCTGGGTTGACCCAAGCTGAGCTCCTTAAACTCAGCCCAGAGCTTGGTGTCTGTGTTGGGGGGTTAGAGGATGAGGAGGATGCAGAGATCCCATCCAGATCTGCAGAGCCACATGAGTTCAGAATAAAAGACAGGCAGCAGGAGGAGGAATGTGACACTGAGCTGATAGTCAGAGATGGATGGAGCAGCAGACGCAAATTGGATGGAGATCGAAGAGTAGATATACTTGGAGAGGCTGAAGAAAGCAAAAAGAAAGAGGAAAGCAAAGACACACAAAGAACCACTTCATTTACTGAGATGGCGAGGAGAAGGAAGAGGAACAATGGCCTCACATCTGAACCATACTACAGTACTGGTCTAAGCAATACACATGAATTAAAAGCAAATAGTATGAGCTTTGAGACTTTACATTACTCTGCTGAGTTACCCGATTCACCTCCCCCTCCTCCTCCTCCACGTCCCTTACCCCCAATCCCGCCGTGTTTGCCACCCCTCAAAGTCAGTACTCTCCCTGCCAACTCTGCACAACCTGAGCGCTTTGACTGGCTAATAGCATTCACACCTGACTGTGAGGCTCCACCGCAGCCCCCACCCCTGGATATGAGAAAATCACACACAGAAACCCCAAAGAAGCTCAGTTCATCAGGGTCATCTCCAGGGTTAGGTCCAAAAGTCACAACCTTCAAAGAGCTGCGTTTTCGCAACAAGAGCGCCTCACCTCCGACAAAAGTGATCACCGACCCTGAGCCTGACCCCACAGTCATTACTCCCGATCCAGATATACTCTACAACCTAAAGTGGAGAAGAGAGAAGGCAGGTAGTGATGGCAACCAGTGGGAGTACACCTCTCAGGCCCAGGCCTTCTTCATGCAGCCACCACCGGCCCTCACCTCAATGGCTGCTCTGAAAGAAATGCTACAGAGGGCTGACGAGGAGGGTGGACAACCAGAGCTGTGCCCGTCACAGAAGATTGGCTGCTCTGTGAGTGACAGCAGCTTGTGGACCATGGGCAGGGAGTGGGAATATGAAGAATTTAAGAGGGAGGAAAAGGAAGGGAAAGAAGAAGAAGACAAAGAAAGAGAAGACGAGGTGGAGGTGGAGGTGAGAGGACGAGCTGACGGAGGAAGGACTTTTGAATCAAGAACTACAGGTGAGCATTCGGTATTATGAGGAAGCAGTCAAGCAGTAAACATTTTCTATTGATATATTTACTTGTGCACCTGTATGTATTTGTTTGTTTTCAAGTGGACACACACAGGAGAAAATAAATACATCAAAGTAGCACAGTTTAATTTGGATGGCACAACAAATCCGGGACTGCCAGATGATGCTGAGAAACAGATGGGTAAAGACAAACTAACAGTCAGCTTATTTGCTTCCTCAGTGATGCACAAATAATATCTTTGGACAGTACGTTGGAAAGAGAGGGAGATGAAAATATAGACTCATTTTTGGAAATGATCTATGAAGCAAGAGGGAAGAGACGGAGGATGAGCGTGAGTCACAGTAAAGGATGATGCATGATGATGGTTAACTGATGACGAGGGATAAACAGAGAGTGATTTCAGACAGAGGGAGGAAACAAAGCAGTGAATGCTGGAAAGGGAACATGAACAAGATTAAGAGATGGAAGGATAAAGGCGAGAGGGAGTGAGGTAATGTGAGGAGAAAAGAGAGGTTGGAAGCTTTCCAACCAGTATTTCCTTTACTGGGTATCAGACTGTGATGTCATCACTGTCTTAATGAATAATTCACCCACTCTTAAGACCAATGGGAGGGGGATAAAGTAGTGGCCACTTTCCCTATCTCCTTTTTCCCTTTAGCTCTCAGTTTACTGTTTTCTCCTGCTTTCTCTTTTCTTTCTGTTTGCCAGAAATCTGTCATATCACTCCCCGTCTCTCGTTTTGGTTTCCATCAGCAGGAGATATTTATGTGCTTTTCTCTTGCTGTCTACCCTGCCTCCTCACCCCACCCTGGCTCCCTAGAGTGGGAGGGATAACTCAGATCAAGTTACTTATCTCATACAATGCTGCAGTAGGCAACATAGAAACCAAGGATTACATGGTCGGTGTCTAAATACAGTAGGATACTCCTTTGTTTTTAATCCCTCATCTTATCCCAAAACCAAATGACAGCTAATTCTATAGCTGTTTCTGATCATAAAGATAAAATGATTGATGACATTTCCCCAAAATCACTCACAGTAGGCCTTTTTCACAGCAGGTATTTTGACTCATTATGGCAGAACATGCACAGGTATTAATTTAATTCACAATGGCTGCGTTCCACAAAGGTGCATCAGTTCCAGGTTTTTGGTTTGTGCATGCCGGCTCTCTGGCATCGCTTTCTGGGGCGTTTAAGTGGAACAGATCCATCATTAATGTTTTTTAGTATCACCTGTGTTTTTCCTGCTGCAACAAGCCAAAATATCTGCTGTGAAAAAGGTCTATAAGCTGTGGCAGTCAAGTCCCCGTGTGTATACCTTTAAGAGCCAAAAGGGGTGGGTCTTGGTACATGGACCAATTGCTGACAGCCAGTGTCAGAAAAATAGGAAGTATCATGTATTGGTAACACTTCAAAGGCAGCTCAAGTCTAACCAAGGTACGGTTTGCTTTCCAGCTCGTTTTGTTTAACAGTTTGTCACAGGTAATTGAGTGTAATAAAACTGTGGCCGGTCTGTGAATTTCCAGAGAGACAAACAAAGTGATTGAGCAAGAACGGACAGAACTGTCTGTTGACTGACTCAGCATTACTCTGTACTGTATGCTGTACCGGTGGAGAGGGGATGGGTGGTGAGGAAGTAGAGAAAGAGAGAGAGAGAGAGAAAACAGATGCAGAGAACAAAGAGAGAAAGAGAAGGTGATCCAGAGGTGATGATGGCACGCACTGCAGTAAAGTACCGGTGGTGTCTCAGAACTAAATATTCATCCTAAATATTCACGACTTTCAATACAAGAATGAAGCAGAAAGTGAAAACAAATCCCTTTAGAAAATTTGGATCATGTGCCTATATTAGAATATGAGTCTTTATGATTGATGGTGTCGTTTTCTATGCTGTAATGTGAGGCTGATTGACAGATTCAGTATCTACTGTATAGCTGGGAGAGTGTTTAACTTTTATAGCCATGGTATCATTTCCTGTTGTGTCCCGCCCTCGTCAGTGAAAGACTTTGCTCTTCACAAATCAACTCCATTGACTCTCATACACTGTCAATGTGTAACTGTCAGTCAACTTTTTGACTTGTTTAAATGCTGCATTACTGCATGGTGTTACATGATAATGATTTCTGCTGGAATACATTCATGAATGTGCATTTTCTCTCAACAGACACTAACATTTCTGCATCTCTCTCTCTTTCCCATTTATTTGCCACTTTTTTTTTTTACGATCTTCCTTGTTTTTCCTCACCTATCCATCCCATTCTGTTGTTTCCATTCTTTGTCCATGACTCTGCTTCGCTCCCTCATTTCACTTTGCTTGTGCGCCTGCCCGCTCCATCCTCGCTCCCTCACCTTACAATTGTTTGCCTTTTTATCCCTTGCCAATAAACAGTTTCCTCACCCCCACTATCCCTTGCCCGGTCCTCCCAACCCTACTTCCTCCACTCTGGCCTCCCTTCCTATCGTCCTGGCTTTTGTAACTCCTATCCCCTTGCAGATCTCAGACCCCACAGCCATGAAGGCAGAACGTCCTCAGACAAACATGCCAACACACAGTGGGCTTCTGCTGCCAGCTCAGCTTGTATCCACAGAGATGATTCCAGCACTGATATAAGCTCTGGGTTTAACTCCGAATCCGTGGCTGATTATGGTGTAGACTCTTTTCATAATTATGAGAATTACTTTAAACAAAATCCACAATTGGCATACAAACATATCAGTGATTCCAAAACCAGTGACAGAGACTTTGTGTCTGACTCCATTTGTAATTTTGACTCACTCTACTGCAGTGACTCAGAGAACCAGAACTCTGCATCGAGCACACCTGTTTGTGGCACTATTGATGTTCCAGGTTGCACCACCCCATATAAAAACATAGATGTTATGATGACGTACTCAAACAGTATCAGCGCTGTAGATTCGCTGTGTTCGAGCAGCACGGAAAAGCACTCGAACACAGACCACAACAGCAGCAAGTCCAGGACATCCAAAGAGCTTCCTCCCCTCCCCACCTATTACCTGTACCACCCCAAGAACTGCCCTCTGCACAGGGGTGCCCCTCCCCGCCTCTCCCCTATCGGAGCACTCTCCCCTCCCCAGCGCTCCGGAGCCCCCCCTCCAGGTGCGACAGGTTATTGCCTCAGCTCCCCGCTTTTCCCCCGCTCGCACACCTTGCCTGCCCTTGCTGCTCCCCTCTACTATCCAAACCTCTACCCTCCAATACCGCCCAGGGCACCCCCCTTACCCCCAAAACTCTACCAGGCTCCTCCGCAGTCACGCGTGGCGAGTAAGATTTCTCTCTCTCTTCTCTCTCCCTACATCTTTAACTCTTTCTTCGTCTCACATCTTGCTTGCATGCATGTCTGTCTGTCTTTCTTACTGTCTGTTTCTGTCTTTGATCCCTCCTGTCAATATGTTGGCTCTTACACTTTTGTCACTTTTTTAACCCAGGAGATTTGCAGATTTGAAAGAACTGAGTAACTGAAGCCTCTTTATGTATCAGAAGGCAGCTCCCTGCAGGTCATCCGATACGTCTTATCTACACTGTCCTTTCAAATCTGCAAAAGGCCTTCAGAAGGGTAACAGCTGTTCCTGTCAGAGGGTGTCTACAGTCACTCTCATCACTCTCTTTCTCTTTGTCTCCATTTGTCTGTCCTTGTGTCAGTCTTGTCTGGTGTCTCCATGTAGTTTTTGTTGTCTGTTTCTTTTTGCACGTTGTGTTGAAATGGACACAGGCCTTTCACGCAAGATACGATATTATTAAGGACTTTAATGTCAGTTCATCTTTTTTTGTGTGCATTTAGGCAGGATCAAAGTAATTAAAGTCCACAGCAACATATTCATTAGATGAATGTCTGCATTTATATAACTAGGTTATATAAATGTGTTTATATAAATATCAAACAGTATGCAACACCTGCTCTTTGCACATATGTTTGATTATATCCGACTTCATTAATGTGGTAGCCCCCCCCCCCCAGGCTCTGCAGTTACTTTGTACATGTTAATAAGTATTTGTGAGTGTGTATGAGTATTGTGTGTGTCTGTTTGAGTGTGACATTAATGAAAGGGATCCTGTTTATCCTCGATGCAGACAAAAAGTCCTCTTTACAGATCCAGATGTGAAATGCTCACCACAGTAAAGCAACAGTTAGAAGATGCTCTGTATGTCATCAGTAGTACCATCTGCTTCTATCTGCCTACTCCAGTGCTTCATTGCTTAACTGCTTTTACTTATAACGCTAATATTTTTAAGTTCTGGTATTATAGCCTGTTTTGTTATCTGTTCTTTTTTGAATCTCTCTCATAAAGGTGAATAATTCTTCTTTTACTTTCACTGTCAGCTGTTCGCAGTGTTTCATTCGCTGGCTCTGTACAGAGAGGAGAGACATCCTGGATGGGCGAAGATGTGAAGCATCCAGTGAGAGGTCTTGGCCTGTCCTCTCTGTGCCTGCAGGAAAAGAGAGGTGTGAACACACCTTTGTTTTTCTGTATGAGTGTTTGCCTGACCAGCTGTGCATCTTTGTTTTTTAACACAACCACTGTTTAACTGTAGACTGTTGTTCTTCCCTCCAGCTCTGGTCAGTGCGGTTAGTGTGGCAGTGGAAGCCATCTTGGCCCAGTTCAGTTCTTCTAGAACAGTAGTTCAGAAGGTCAGTCTGCTAAATTTGTCTCATTGTTTGGATTTTTTTCTTTGAGTTTTTGATCTATTTTTGTTGAAATTTGTGCCCCATTTCAACATGCAACGCTCTGAAGACAAGTTCACATGTACGCGGGTAGTTTTTTTTTGCATACATGTGGAAATATCCCGTCCGCACTATGAAGAGCATGCCAAGACAACTGGCCGGCGATAAACGCCAAAGTCATGTTGACATGTTGCACACTATGACATCAAGTAAAGGAGTTAACGGTGCTCACTCTGAAATGACCAAAAACCGAAAAACTCTATTCCGCTCGGAGTTTTTAAATATCTTCACCCTGGAAGGAGTTTTCCAGATGATTTTCAGTGACTGAATTTGTGTGCGGACAAAAGGTTAAAAAGCAGAGAAAAGGCAACATACTTGTGTACATCTGAACTAGCCCGTTGGAGCATATGAGCGATCTTTTTTTTTATCTAAACACAAAAAAATATATCGTGTGAATTTAATGTTCTCTCTGAAAATGCTTTTCATTCTCTCTTGTTCTCTCGCTTATTTTGTTCGGTCTCTCCTCAGTCTCTCTGTTAGTACGATATTTTTAGAAAACCTAATCTGTAGTTTCTCTGTATACTAACTCCAATTCCCCATCCCCCCAACAATGTCCTGACACATCACACCAACCCTAATCAACCTCTACTTCTCTCATGCGTCCCATTTAACTTTCCGTCCCCTCTCTTTAATCATCCTCTCGGATCTCGTCCCCTGTCTCTCCCCGTCACTTCTTTTTTACCCCCGCCTACCCATGCTCTTCATCTCTCTCCCCCCTCCTCTCCTCTCCTCTCCCCTCCTCTCCTCAGGCCTTATCAGGAGACAGCGCTATAAATCCATCTCTGGGCCGTCTCGTGCTGCAGTGTCTCTGCCCCGCCCTGCACAGCTTGCTGACCGATGGCCTAAAACCCCACCAGAGTGACCTGATTGCAGGCAGGAGGCCAAATTCTGCCTGGAGCCTGGTCCAGGCTTCAACCAGACCAGGTATCACACAGAGAAACATAAGAAAAATTTGCATTAATAGACTCAGATACAAGGATATGTACTGGATAAAGTGCTGGCTGGTTGATAATAATGATCCCAGGACTTTGTTTTTCTTTCAGTTTCCCACACATCCATCAATACTTGCTGATTTTAGTGTCTAAAATGCTGAATAAAGTGAACAACAGGATACAGATATTGATTGGCTTATGAGTGCCAGAGCTGCACTGCAATTTCTGACTCACCTCTGTACGTTTTTCTTTTGATTACCATCTACTTCTCCCTCTCTTTATACGAATCTCTCCTGATTTTCTCGTTGTATTTGTCAAGGTCCTAAAACACAAGCCCTGTTCAACCTACAAGTCCGAGTTGGAGAGCTGCCTCAGCTCAAGCAGAGCAAGCACAGGTTCAACGCATTTCTCCTTGGCCTACTTAAGTAAGTCTATCTGCTATTCATCCCTTGTCATCACAGATAGCATGATTGATCTCCAGCTCAAATGAATAATTTAGAAATATCTGTAGCTTGATTTCTCTGCACATATCACCTCCTGCCCGTTTTTTTTTTCTCCCTTTTAGCACCAAGCTTCTTGATTTCTGGCTATCTCACCTGCAGTCCTGCAGTGGTAAGTTTCCACTACTTCTGTCTCATGTCAAGTTAAGTCACCGCTTATTATCACAAAATATGTCACAAAGGGCAGCACATAAATATATCTAATAAAATAAAATCCACACAAACGGTGTGATGAGATAAGAACAGGAGTGATTCATTGTTGCGACCATATGAGTAAAAGTCATCTCTCTTTCTCTCAGACGTGTTGGAGACATACTACCGTCCCTCGTCCTTTATGCGACTGTCACTGACCGCTTGCCAGCCTCTGTTTGAGGAGCTGCTCCTCTTGTTGCAGCCCCTGAGCCTGCTGACCTTTAACCTCGACCTGCTCTTCCAGCACCACCATTTAGAGCCTGACAGTCACAGTCCAGAGATCCCCAGTCCACCAAGTCAGGATGCAGGATTTCAGGTTTCAACAAAGGGAAATCAATCTAAGCTCACAGGTTGCAAATATATGGAAAGTCTCTCAGAGGTAGACTTTGGCAGTCCAGATTGTCAGGCTGCTAAAGATGTAAAACCATCACCACTGTCTAATCCAAAGAATGCAGAGCCAACGGAGCCAACAGAGTCAACAAACAGCAATGCTGCACCCGTAAAGGCTTCTGTCCCTCTTGGGCAGACCAGTCCTCAGCTCCTGTGGGTGCAGGAGAAGGAAATTGGAGCTTTGCCTCCTCCTGATGTTGAGGAGGACAGCCTTACACAACAGGCCGGACAGGTAGGCGCCGCTTTGTGGCTGTTCAGCATTTATATTCATTTATGATTTTGAGGAACTAGAGGGCTATCGTGCTTTTTTAATCATAGGTGATCCAGCAGGGATGGGGAGCTGTGATGCGCTGGGGAGGCCGACTGAGCCAGAACCTGGCTGATCTGAGCCTGGCTGCAGGGAAGAAGGAGGAGATGAAGACAGATCCGTCTGAACTGCAGTCCCAGGCTGGGAGTGACTTTGCTACGGTCAGCGGTGGTGCTCAGGTTCCCTGGGGTCTTGGGCGGCTTTTTGGAGCCTCTAAAAGCCCCAACAGTCCGACAGGTCACCCACCACCAACCAGGTTTGCTGATAAACACACAGTCCTTTTGTTTGTATGCTGTTCTGTTTTTATGCTACAGTATATTGCTGCTAGTTTCATTGAAAAGGTAAGCAAGGAAGCAAGCTGTTCATATGTTTGGCTTTAGTAAAAAAAAAAAAAAAAAAAAAGGTGGAATGTTTTAATTTAAACAGTTAAATACATGAATAAATTATATGAATGTTGATGGTCACCCAAGTTCATTTATAATTCGTCTTACTCTGTATCACTCTGACCCTGTTTGTCTATGTTTCTTCATACCTCTCTCCATCTTTCTCCAGACGTCCCTCTCAGTGGTTGGCTCCTGGTGTCACGGCATTGACCCGGATGGTGAGCAGCAGCTCCGTCCCGACAATAAGGAGGGTGCCAGATTCCCAGAGAGAAAGTGAGCCCGAGTCAGACAAAGACGCTGAAACACTGGAGATGAAGGACAAACCGAGACCACTCAGGTACAGCAGTACAATTGAGGATAATGACAATAGACAAGGCCTTTTTTATCATTCAACCCAGCAAATTACAGGAGATCTCAAAGCATGGCTTAGTTTCTGCATTTTCCATGTATTTAAAACTCTTAACTCTTGTCAGACAGTCATCTACAATACATCACAATGTCTGAGGAGCCGAAGAAGAAAAAAATACTCCTAGAAAAGAATTTTATTCACTGCACTGTCATGTCGGTGAGATGAAACAAGGTGCCAAAAAGTGCATAGATTCTTAGTTTAATGCCTCTTAAACATACACTGACTGCAACGTCCATGTCCACATCAATATCAATAATGTATTACAAGAGGAAGTAATACAATATATTTCTGTATTTATGTTTTGTCCCACCTCTATTAATAATCAACAAAACTAAAGAGTTGTGCAATTATCCAAGTTCAGCCAGATTCATATAAGATTTTTAAAAAAGTAATTTAATTTTTTTTTTGTACCAACTTTAATCAAACTGTGATCAATTTGACATTTCATCTTGTAGTTGTCTATAACTGTCATGTCTGTAATTTATAGAACCAGGACTGGCCCAACGCCGATGCACTATTTAAATGCCAAAATGTGAACATTTGAAAGACTATTAATGGCTTAATCAGCTGTTTTTTATTTAGAACGATTCCGCACTGTGTCAGCGTCGTGTGTCGAGGATGATGTTGTTTGTGTCGAGTGTAAAAGTGCACTGTTTTGGCTGAGCAGGTCTTCGCTCTCCTTCCTCAGGTCAGTACGAACGCTGTGCGACCACACCGGAACAGGTTCAGAGCTCAGCTTCTCCAGGGGGGAGGAACTTGTGGTTTTAGGAGGCGTTGATCAAGACTGGATTCGCTGTCGTCAGGGAGACAAAGAGGGGCTGGTACCTATTGGGTATACCTCCCTCATCATGTGACTTCAGCACTGTAACTGCTGCACTTAATCAATGAAAAACAAAATTAAAAAATATATATATATTTTAGGTGAATATTGAGAGGTTATACTGAGACCCACTACTCTGAAAGGGATACATCACACCAGCTTGGTACGAGTTTGAGTTGAGTGCATAACACCATCTGCTCCACTTTACGTGCATCGGGAGCATTCTGCAGCCGCTCTCCCTTTATGAACATATGGGAGTTTTTTTCCCATCACAGTCCCAGTTTGGTAGCATTGAACTAATGGATTCTAGCAGTAGGAATGCAGCAGATGGTGTGAAATAATGACTCAAGTCAAATGTAGACCATTTCATACTGGAAGACCTTTGAAGTATCCCTTTAAATGCCCCTTTTTCAGTGTCTGGCTTCCTTTTCAGCCACTGATCTGAAAATAATTACAGAGGAATTCTGTAATATCAACAATAGATTCATGTGCTTTCAGATCACTGCTTGCTGTAAGGAAGCGACAGTCGATAGCCTGGACGTAACCACGTTAATATCTCTAGCCATCAGCTGTAAAGAGCTGTGGCTTCCAGGTTATCGAATGGAGAAAGCATGGAAGAGTAGTGGGCCTTTGCTCCCGTTGTATACTGCGTAGTTATATAGTGTATTGTAGCTGTGTAGATCTGTGTTCTCTTGACCTCTCACCTTCATCGCCTGGTTCATGTGTGTTTGACATGTTTCTGCTAATATATTTGACTGTATAAATATACATAAAAATACAATATATATAAATATATAGATATATAAATTGAGATTGATTTTACCAAGATAGATAGAAAGGTAGATGAACAACAGAAAGCAGATAGTAACACACAAGCAGCAGCTTAAAACAGTGGCCACATTGAGGAGGCTGAAACGAATGGATCCTTATCTTTACACACCAGTGGTTGTTATACATGAAAAAAGAAACCTTGATATGTTTGAGTATGGAATCCTTAACCCCCACCCCC
>JAPQRN010000009.1:24234898-24261868 GCA_037367275.1 Coranthus polyacanthus
CAGTCGGCCTGAGAGAGACAGACAGACAGACAGACAGACAGACAGACAGACAGACAGACAGACAGACAGACAGACAGGTGAAACAGAGTTTAATACAGTATAAGACTATTGATTGGACCTATCGGCTAAACCTGCAGATAACATATCTCATACTGCCAACTCACAGTAACGCCTCTTCCTCTTCAGGGGGACAGCAGGCTGCCTGCAAAGCTGTAAAAACACAATATGAGGATTAAAATCAAGTACATTCAAGACACTCCATAAATCTCCTCGTAAAATCCCCTTCGCATCCAATTGTACTTCAGCTTGACTTTTCTCCTGCTTGTTATTGTATTATGGAACTCTAATGTACCTGGTTGTGTCGCCAAAGCCACATAACATCATAGGGTAACTGGAAATGAATCCGCTTAAGCCTTAGGTACTTCCCTGTCGGACACAAAGGGAGTTTGGATGAACTATCACAAGGAACTACAACCAAATAAAGGAATGAGAGAATTTCTTTCTTATACTCACCAACATGAATGGGAGCTGGTAGAAGGCCATATTCAAGATCCCCTGGAGTATACTCCATACTCTCTTTGCAAAACTGCTGCTCCTGGGAGGGGGGGCTAGGAGAGAGGCGCACCATTAAATAAATGAGCATAAAACCAATGGCAAATGCACATTAAAGGTTCAGTGTGTAATATTGAGCGGCATCTCAGGGTTAGGTGGCAGACCAACTGAATATCGCTCGCTTTCCACCAACCACATGGTGTTTAAACCTCCAAAAACCCTGAAAAGGGGTATTAACTCTGGTCCACACTCAGGTGGTGTGGTAAATGGAATCAAGAAAAAGCTGCTCTGAGCTACGGTAGAAACACGGCAGCAGAACATGGTGGGCTCCGTGGAGGGGACCCACTCCCTCTTCTTATTTTCAGGTGAACATGAATACTATATTCAGTTTCTGCTATTAGATCCCCCTAAATCTTATACACTGGTGTTATAAATAGTTTGCTTATTGACCTAGTGAACTCACTCTGTGGTTTTGTAATCATCAGAGTAAAGACCTGCCCTCAGAAACTTCTTCCTGGGAGGGCCATCTGCTCTCTCCTCTCTTTGGATGGTTACTGGTTGGGATGGAGCCTGGTCCACATCTGACTGGCTAAAACATTCAGTGGGTGTGTCACACTCTGGTTTATCCTCAGCGACACTAAAAAGAAAGCATGAAGAGAGAGGTAGAATGATAGAGAGAAAAAAGAGAAAGAAAGAAAAGGCACTGGTTTAGCACACAGTGCTGAAAACGATGGGTTAATATAGCAGTAGTGAGTGGCTGTATTGTAATTTCAAGTCAACCAGCTCAGGTGCAATGTAATGCAATGTTTACCTCTGATGACAGGGAGAGTCACCGTGTTTTCTCTTCCTTCCTCTCTTCCTCTTGGCCTGCAGCTCCAACTCCGTCACCTGCTGCACTGACTCGACTCCTTGATCTCTCTCTGGTCCTCTCTCTTCTTTTCTCCCTCCCACTTCTCTCCCATCTCTGTTGTGGCTGTGTCCTGGCAAGAGTTCAGGTGATGACATGAAGGGAGCTGCAGCAGAGTGTGTGGGGGAAGATACAGTGGAGGGTAATGGGTGCTTCCTAGGCCGTCCTGGCCTTCTTTTGTTTTTCACTGCCACACTGTCTGGTGTTGGCACATTTTTCTGCTGGCCCCAGCTTCTTGAGTCACCTTGTAAACCTGCAGTTATTGAAATAGAAAGAGGTAGGGAAGGGTTGAGGCAGAAAGAGGCAGGAGGGTGGGGTGTCAGTGGCGGAGAGGAAATGAGACAGATGTGGATCAGTTATTGGGCCAGCAGGAGGTGTGAGGTGAGGCCACTCTAGGCTGAGTCATGCGGATGGGCCACAGATTAGGTGAGTCACAACATTTCCTCTGACCAGATCACTTCTGGGAAATGCATTAAGGGGTGATTTATGTACACACACTCATACACCAAAAAAACCACAGGAATTGACAAACACAGTGCAGCGGCCATACTTTTTAATGTGACTATGTACACGTATGCACACAATTTGTTTTGCACATTCAGTTAATGTGGAACATAAATCGCAAAAGGCTGACAGAGAAAAAAGTGTGTGCGGCTGTGCTAGCGTGCTGTACCACATGTGCATTTAGTTATGTGATGAACTGATGTCAAATGTATTCCACCTCTTTCAAAAACAACATTTTCCCCACACAAGCTCTATTTGCCCCTCCTCTGACCTCTGTGCTGCTCCTTCATCAATCACTCCTGAGGTCATCTATCTTTTTGTTCCATTTTCCACAGTCCCTGACAAGACTGACCACTCTCTCCTTATTGGATTTTTCCAAGTCAAATAGGCCCTGTGGGTCAGCACTAAGGGATAGGCCAAGCTTTAAATAGCCAATCTGGTGGTTAACTAATGACTGTATTCACTGGGTAGCCCTGGGCTGCAACAGCATGCGGTTTGCTACAGAACAGGAAGATTTTAAAGATTTTCTGGCAGATTCGCATCAAGATGCTGCCCTCCTGCTATAACACTTTTTTTTTTAAAAACTCCAACAGAGAGTGGTTGCTGAGTTGTTGCATGTGTATGTGTGTGTCAAGCATGTCCCCTGCTCAGCAGAGGGAGTCTGAAATTGGCTATAAAAAGAACGGAGTCTGATTTCCTCTCAAACACCCTCCTGGCTTTGATGTGTGGCTCAACAACACCTGAGAAAAAGCAACGCTGTCACTATATTGGGAAAAGTATTGCTGCCACAATCTCATCTCCACATTGTGCAAATATAAAAACCTGTCATACTGAGCAAGTGAAAAGAGGCTCTTGGCATAAAATCTATTCTCTCAGCTCACGGTCATGGTTTGGTTCCTATTGTTGCTACAGTTTTATTCAATAATAGGCACAATTGATGTTAGATTTTCCGTATTATGTAAATTACTGTCAATATTCAATGTATTCATTTTCTGCCAGTGTAATAAAAGAACAGAATAGAGCTGTGTGAGTGTTAATAATATATTTTTTCTGTATTCTAGCCAGAGAAATACTAATATTACAGTTTGTATTTCTGCAGCAACTTCTACATCGCAGCTTTTACTGAGCCATTAAACATAAACAGAGATGCCAGCGATCTATTTATTCATGCATCAATCAATGGATTCATTCATGCATCCTCACCTGCTTCTCTTCTCTCTGTCCAGGCAGGCTCATCTCTCCTCCATGACCTGTCTCCACTTCCTGAATTCCTACTGGCCAATCCACTCCTCAGGCCCCTCCCCCCTGTTGCCATGGCAGCAGATGTGAATAGGTTGGTGTGTATTGGGGATGGGGACGTCCGGTACAGGTGTGACTGTTGAACATCCTCCTCCTCTTCATCCTCGCCGTCTGATGCAATATCTCTGCCTGTATGTTGTTGCTCCCCGGTGAATGCTCTCCAGCTGGGGTTGGAGTTTCCAAATCCTGCTCCTCCAAGACTCCCAAATTTTGTCCAACTCTGGCCAAGGCCTCCCCATCCTCCCCCAAATGAAGACAGGTGAGAGGAGCCCAGTCCCAGTGAGGTGAGCGATGTGTGTTTGAACCTCTCTGCTGTTGACTTTGATGATGATGAAGCACTGGCAGCAGCAGCAGCAGCAGCAGAGGAAAAGGATTCATTTCCATTCTCACATGACCAAGGTGATTCTTTGGATAGCATATTCCCTAGTCCTCTACTCCCTTTTCTTCCGCCTTCTCCTTGACCCAGAATGAACCCTGACCTTGGCTTTGAACTGACTAACCCCTCTCTCTCCATACTGTCCTCCTCCTCATCCCCATGTAAATCCTCCTCGTCATCCATGTCCCGCTCGCAGTGCCGGTGACGGTGCTTATGTTTATGTTTGTGTTCACTCCTCCCACAGCCACAGGTGAGGCTCGATGTAAACCCTGAGGTGAGGTGTGGGGTTCCTCCACTGCCTCCCCGTATATCTCCCTCAACCTCTGCCCCTAAAGCCCCCTCCCTCAGCAATCTGCTCCTCCGCCTGTGGAATCTGGCAGGGTTAAGGAAGAAGTGGGCATGGTGGGGCTGATGGGGGGCATACTGGTGAGGAGATGGGAGTGCATAGGAGTTAGGGAGGTGGTGATACAGTGGCGTGGCTGGGGGATAGCTGCTGTAAAATCCCATATTTTCAATGGTCTCCTGGAACTTTGATGAGCAGCCACACTGCCTGCGGTCCGGCTTCCGGTTACAATGCACTGGCTGGCAAGAGTAGAAAGGCTGAGGGGTGAAGGAAGGATTAGCAGAATAAGACGAAGGGTGAGGTGAGTAGAAGCCATTCAGATTTATCCTGAATATATTGGAGCGGAGGGAATGGGAGGAGTGATGACGCCTCCCTCCAGCTGCATTCCCACTCCCATCAAAACCCTGTCCCAGTCCAGTCCTAGCCCAACTTCTCCGTCCGATATGTATCTCGCTGAACTGACCAATCAGATCTTCTAGTTCAGACAGAAACTCTGGATCCTGCATGTGCAGCTGCTGGTGCTTCTTCTTATGTTTATTTTTCTGTCTCTTCAGTGCATTATGCCCATGGCAGGGATAAAAGTCTGAATGAGTGCACTTGTTGTGTCCTGGGCATGGGCACGGGCACAAGCACGTACAGGAGGAGGAGCAGTCATAATCCCTCCGCCTGTGTCTGTGCCTGTCTCTGTGTCGCTCTACAGCAGTCGGATTGGTTATCGGGTTGGTGTGGTGTCTGGACATGTGAGACAGGGGTGAGGAGACAGGAGAGGGACGGTCCACAAGAGAGGAGGTATGTCTCTGGCCTCCTAGAATCACCCCAGACCCCTGACCCAACCTAAGCATCCCTCGAGCTCCCCTCATCTCCCCTCGCTCAGAGATGCTGTTGTTATCTGTTCCAATCCCACTATCACTAGGCAGAGTCTCTTCGCTGTGAGATTCACTCCTGGGGGAGGGGGTGGCCTCTTTCAGGTGGCCGGGAGAGCCAGGTGTGTGATGGAGCGGAGGCGTAGGACAGGAGAGCTTACATGAAGACTGGTGAAAGGGGAAGTGGTGCCTTCCCTGACACGGACAACTCTTCTTCACAAAGGGAGAGAGGGATGAGGAGGAAGGGGGGCGGGGGGAGGTGCAGGAGGAGGATGGAGAAGGGAGGGAGAAGGGGTGAGAAAAAAGTAGAGAGGATGTGGGTTCTGTGAGGCTGCCTTCGCTGTAAGGGCTCTGGGCACCGCTGGAGTGGGTAAGAGATGGAGACGGAAAGGGGTGTGAAGGAGGAGGCTGGGGTTGGTTAGACGAGAAGAGAGATGTTTCAGAAGGACTCGTAAACAGAGACGACTGAGTGGAGGTCTGGGTATTAAGGTTAGTCGTTTGAGCTTTAGGCTTGCGTCCTCGCCTCTTGCCCATGTAGATGGTCCCTCTCTTGCTCACATTGATCTGGGGGCCTAGCTTACCCCCAAAGGAGGACGACAGGGCTGAGAGTGTGTGTACTGTTGTAGCCTCTATCGATTTACACATTCTTAGAGAGGTCTCACCATCTGCTGCCTCACTTCTCCTCCCTTCTTTTGCTACATACCCAGACAGCATTACCTTGTGAAGTCTCCTCTTCTTTCTTTTCTTCATCTCATTTATCAGCCTCCTGATCTTTAGCTGCCTGTTTCCCTTTTCAGAGGGATGAAAATCTTTACTCCTGTCTTCATCATCAGTTTGATTCAGTGCATCTCCGCTCTGGTCGTCAGGGAGGGGGCGTTTGGGAGGACGGCCACGTTTCTTGGGGCTGGATTTAGTCTGAGCGGCACTAGGCAGTATTGGACTTGGCTCCAGCACAGGGGCTTTCTGAGCCCCGTCACGCCCTAGAAGAGGCACCTCAGTTGGGATAGCGTTTGGTGAAAGCCTAGGGGGAGGGTCATCTAAGTTGTGAGATTTAGGGCGGCCCCTTTTTCGGGCTGGGGTTATAGGGCATTTAGAAACAAGGGGGCTAGGGTCTGAGTTGGGGTGACTCTGTTTTGGGGATGGAGGTTTGGTTGCAGTAGAAAGAGGGGAGGAGCTGCTGGTTAAGGAGCTAGAAGGAGCTGCATGTGAGTCATCTGTCTGCTGAATAGTGGCCTTGGCAGCGAGGGACGTCTTGGGGTTCTGGGGGAAACTTAATAAAGGATTACGTTGAGAATCTGAAGGGGCTTCCTGACTTTCTGCCTTCTGAGCCCGGTGCACCAGCTTGGTCCAGCTGGGGCGTCTGGCTTTACGTTTCTTGAGCGGTCGGCTGTCTTGCTCTTGTGGGGAACAAGGGGGAGAGACGGGTGCCCGGGAAGGAGTGGGCAAAGTGGGAGGAGCCGTAGAAGAGGGGTGGCTTGGAGGCACAGTTGAATGTCTTGAGATGTCTTGTTCTTTTGATTTACTGGTGTCACCTGTTGTTGTTGCTGGCTCAGCTTGTTTAACTGGCTTGCAACTGTCGTCTGCTTTGTCTTTCTCGTCTGGTCTGCCTGGATTCACTACTTTAAAAGTTTTATCCACTGTACCACTATCAACGGTTTCACCACATTTTGCATTATTATCCTCGGTTCTTTGTCTGTCTGGGCTAAGCTTATCCCTCTTTTTCTCAATCTTTCCTTTTTCAGTTTTTACTTCCTCCCTCCATGTGTCATCAGTCCTCTGTCTTTCATCTTTTTCTTTACCATGCTTTGACTTTCCATCCTTCCCTTTCTCTTTCTTCTTCTTCTTGCTTTCCACCTTTCTGTTCTCACTCTTTGCTCTTTCAGCCTCTATTCTATCTCGCTTTGATTTCTTCTCCCTCCTTTTCTCTTTCTTTGCTTTCTTCTCTTTCTCTCTCTTTTTCTCTAGTGAGGGCAGCAGAGAAGGATCCTGATCTTGGGATTGGGCAGCGGAGGGATCCACACTAGAGGGAGAATGTGGTTTAGAGGTGACAGTGGGAGTGGAAGGAGACTCTGGTTTGCTCTTGTGGGACAAGTTGAGCTCTTTATGGGCACCGGTAGAGACTGGTGGAGATTTTGTCGAGGAAGAAACAGAGGAGGAAGTACTGTGTTTTCCACTCTTCGTTTTTGCAGAAGGGGTAGTGCCAACAATGTCAGCAGATCCTTTCCCATTTGATAGTCCTTTCTGTTTTGCCGTCTGCACCAACCCATTATGTTTTTTGGAGGTGTTTCCTTCATTCCTGATTTCTGCTGCAGAGACTGTTTGGTTGCACGGTGTCGAAGGCGTAGCAGAAGCTGCCTGGTCTGTTGTGGGTGAAGAAGGTTTGTGTCCTGTAGAGACAGGCTGGCCATTGACAAATGGAAACTTCTCCTTCTTCACTCTCTCAGATGTGCCATTTGAATTCACCTCGGTCTTATCAGCCAGTTTGATAGGAACCTGGGGAATACAAACATGCAATCTCTGTCATAGACTGCAATAACTGAGACATCCATTGGTTCGCTGTTGACAACAGTAAAGGATAATGGGGAAGAAATCGTAACTGAAATGCCTTTGTTTTTGTCTACCCATTAAAAAAGAAACTGAGGACAAAATGACTCAATCAGGCAGAGAAAGGAGGGCATACTGAGGAGAAGGAGAGAGCGAGGTGACGAAAACAGGAATGGGGTTGACACAGAAAGGAGAAATACAAAGGCAGAGAAAAAGAGAGGAAGGGAGTGGGACAGGGAGAGAGGGGGAGTGAAAGATAAATGAGAGCAGGTAGAGAGAAAAGAGGGGATGTAAAAATAGAAGAGAGGGACAGATATAGAGAGCTGGGCAGAGACGGAGAGAGAGAGAGAAAGCTGTGCTATTGGTAGCTATAAATTGCCACTAATACAGATGAGAAGGCTTGACATTTCGTACTTGTCCTGTAATTTTGGTATGCTGCAGCTTGAGTGGCGTTTGTACAACTAAAGCAATAAGCTCTCCCTTGGGTGATTGTCATAAGTACTGATGGACCAATGTCTGTAATAGCTCCAATTGGTTGCTGTGCTGTTGTCCTATTTATAGGTTTGTTTGTTTAAATGTGCTGCTTAGGTTTCAGTATTGAGACAATAGCTTGTTTGACCTTATTACAACGGAGCACAAAGCTGGCCGATTTTGCACCATATCAGCCTTTCGAGTGGTTAACTACAACCAGAGCAAGAGCACATATGTCCCATTAATAATATATGAACGCTGTATTCTCTTGGTTTCAGCAGCTTCAAATAATAACAGGTTTGTAATTGGCAGATGATGTGAAGGAATCTGTATGTGTGTGAGGCATAATGCCCTTGTCCTTAACTTACCTGTTTGGCAGTCTTGGTCCCTTGGCTTGACAGGGCAGTGACTGAGGCTGGGGTGGAAGTTGTATATGTTGAAGATAACGACAGTGTCTGTGATGACGATGATGAAGATGATAACGATGATGATGATGCAAGTGGTGTTGGAGCAGCAGATGCAGTTTGTTTGGATGTGGTCTGGACAGCATCCAAGCCTGTGCGTTGCTCTCTGTTTGCCTCGTCTGGAGTAGAGCTGGTTTTACTCTGCTGGCCCACTCCTCCCTCTGCCTCCCCCTTCAGCAGACCCCCTCTGCCCTGTCTCTGATAGGTCCTGATGGTGGGCTTGCAGACATAGCTCTCCAAGATCTTGGGCGGCTTCTTGGTGCGTTTGGCCTGGAGTCCAATCCGGAGTCTCACATTCCCCTCAGGGCAGCTCGTCTCTCTGCCAGAGATCTGAAGCTGTTGCTGCCCCGTGCTTCCACAGCGCCCCTCGATGAGCAACTCCAGCACTGCCCCCTTGTCTCCTTCTCGTTTCCTCCCCACTGCTCTTTTCTCCTCCTCTTTCTTCCCCAACTCTCCATTCTCCCCCTCACCTTTCCTCCTTTTCTCTGCTACCTGGTCCTGCTCAGAGTCTTCAGGTGTGGAGGAGGGGTCCACAGTGGAGTTTGTGGTTGGAGGGGTACCCCCCTTCACTCTCTGGTCCATCAGAGAAGTCAGGGGGGGGAGGTAAGGTGCTTTGGGGTTCCCAGTATAACACTTTTAAATGGCCCCTTGGGGGTTAGTGGGGTCAAGGGCAGAGAGCAGACTGCAGGTGTAGGTACGGAGATTTACAAAAAAAAAACAACAAAAAAAAGATCCTTTAAAAGTCCACGCACAGATTGGATCCTTCATCCAGCGAGGGAAGGTCTCTCTCTTAAGACAAAGCTGGAGTAGGTTTGAAATAAAGGGAAAGGGAAAGAAAAGACAGACAGAGAGACAGAAAGATAGAGAGGCAAGTGATTAGTCATTTCGGTGATCTCAGATGCTGAGTAGCAGCAACACAGGAATTGAGGGGAAAGTCCCCTTCCTTCAGGCAGCTGTAGAGAGGTGCTAAAGTCTGTGTCCACAGAGATGATCTCATCATATGTCAATGTCGCCGATTCCCAGAACGTCAGCACTAACTGGAAGAAAGATCTACACGCATTTTTCAAAAAGCAGCCATGGCTAGTTTTCTCTAACAATCTGTTAAAAAAAAAAGCGTATCTGACGGGCTAGCACTCACTCCCTAAATCTCTATAGTTTTACTTATGTCCTCATCCTTACTGTGCCCCCTCTCCCCAAATCAATATATCAATCAATCAGCCTCCCACTAATACACACACTTGATCCAGTCTCCTCCCCTCCTCTCCTAACTGTCTTTGCGCCTTCTGTTCTCAGCTACTCCCACAAGCACTTCTCCTCCCACCCTTCCCTCTGCTGTACTTTCTTTTCTCTCCGAAACTCCCCTTTTCATGTTTGGCAGTAAGCTTTTGCATGCATTCTCTATTAGTCCCATCCACTCTCCTCTCTCTCTTTCTCTCTCTCTCTCTCTCTCTGTAGACCACACAGTAAAGTGGTCAACTCATACACTGTATCCATGTTAATCAGAACCATATTTCCTCCTCCACTTCGTTCTTTTCCTCCTCTCCAAACTAAATCCCTCCATTCACGGTCCGACCATTCCCCTCCTCCCCTTTCAGTAGTGGTAACACAAATCCGTAGGAAAGGGTAAAACTTATTTTTGGAAAGGAGTGCAAATTCCTCCTCCTCCCATTGCTTCCTCTAAGTCAAGTAAGCTTTTCATTGACCCCATTGTAAATGGACTTTTAATGTGACATTACAGCAAGTAACACACCCTAAAATAACATTCTCCGCACCAGAAAAACGTTCACTCTCGCTCGCAACGAGTTCAGCCCAGTTTTTAACCTAAAGCATCTTCTGTCATGCTTCCTTCATTATACTCACTCTCTCATTAAGGGAGACACTCATCCATTTTCTAATAAAACACACCCTGCCAAGCATTCTTTCAGCTCTCTCCTGAGAGCCTCTTATGAAATAGCTCATCTGTCTCTCCACACACTGAACTGCCCCCTTAAACTTACAAGAGCATCTCAGATAATGTTTTCATTTAAGAGCTCAGTGGGCTATCTCTCCTGTGTCTTGGTCCCTCCACACCCAAACCCTTTCCTTGAATCATACTGTGCTCAAATCAACATCTGTTCCAGTAACTGCAGTTATGTAACAGTTTTGGAAAGCTTTTCCAAGGCCAAACCTCCTTACAATAAAATAAAAAATGTCGAGATGGACAGAGGTCCCCTTAAGTAACTGCAGTCACCTTTATCGTGACTACTACAACATCTGAAGAAGGGCCGACTGAAGAGGATACGGGTGCAATAAAAAGCCTGAGTTACAAGGGTTTCACTATTGTTTTTCGACATGACTATGAGAAGAGAATAAGAATGGCAGGTTTTCAAACTTAAAAGGCCAAGCCTATTCAACATCAGTCAAAGTGCATACTAATAGCCTTTTATACTCTCCAGAGCTATACCTCTCAAACATAACTCAGAATTATTCTAACATTAGACTAGAAGCTATTTCCAGTGACAGGATGATGGGTGGACTTGACACTGTAGTCAGTGTGGTTCCTCGGCAGTGCTGAGGCGACGATTAAATCATGATAATGGCCCACCATATTTCCAGCCATCATCACCATCCCATGACGGTGTTATCATCAATAACTACAACACCATTATCGTCTGCCTGACAACAGCAGGAGCACAGCATCCCAGCTGGAAATTAGGCTGCTGTGATGGCATCTCAAAATACTGAGGCATGAAGTCAGTGCAGCCTCACTCCTCATATAAGGGAAGTTTCTCACGTGAGTCTCCCTCCTCCCCCTCCTCCTCCTCCTCCTCCTCGTCCTCTTCCTCGTCTTCCTCACACACACACTTTTCCCTAGTTAGTATTATAAGTGTGTTGGTCGTACATTGTGTACCCGGGTCGCAGCTGCGTAGGCTGACTGATGTTGCTACTGTAGATACAGTATGGGCAGTGGGGGTGTTACCGCACTGGAGCAACCTATCACTGGTTTACTGAGGACGTCAACAGGAGCTTCCTTCTCCATAATGACTTTGCGCACCTCCGAAAATCACTATCCGCCTGATGCTGTCGCACTTACAAATGATACACACATGCACGTGTTGTTGTTGTCGTCACTCCTATCTCCATAATATAATGTACGCCACATTTAAGCGACCTAAAAATACACAGCCACAAATTCAAACTCACCGTGGAAGTGGCTTCTACGTAGCATCAAAATGTGCTCGCTGGTAGTGTTTGTGGCGTGGATTAGTCCACAGCCACCTTTTTTTTTTTTTTTTTTTTTTTCTCTCTCTTCTATCTGTCCTCTGCCAGCCCTTCTGCTGGTGTCAGCAACATTGAAATAAAAAAAAATATATATCACCATGCACGGAGAACAGAGGGGGAAACATACTCAGCAACAAGGGATAAAATTAGCGCAAAAGCGGATGCACAAAATTGTTACTAACCTACCGTGCTACGAGCTCGCTGGTGATGACAGGCCTGCACACATTAATACAGACTGCCATGACAATCTGTAATAAGGCTACGTAGGCTACTTACCCCAGAGCGCGTCCCAGAGCCAACTGCGTTTAGGCAGGAGGTTAAGGTGTTGCTGTCCTGCTCTCCCCTTCGCACCAACAGCAATCCCAGAGCTTTTGGTGCATTAGATGTTGCTTTGATTACATAACTAAGGCCAGCGGAGGTTAAAACACCTCCTAAAACCGACTTTCGGTCGCATCAGAGCGCAGAGCCTACTGTGCAACAACATTGGCGCGGGTGTTTTCATAATCATACAGTCGACAGATCTCTGTCGGCGCGTCTCCGCAGCTAGGTGGCGGACTGGTTACACTGGATCTTATTTTGCCCACTTCTCTCGGGGAAAGTTACATCGCTCCCGCCAGAATAATGGCTCAGATTGTGCTTTCGTATGCATACAAGCTTGTTAACGTGTCAAGGCGGACGGGCTGAAGGCTGCGGCGGTGCGCGCTGGGTCACGGGCTGACAGCGCGGAGCGGTCGGTGGATGTGCGGGAATGCAATTGCGTGGCCATTTTCATGTAGCCAGAGGAGGAGATAAAACGGTGAATACAGCACAGGATCTCATTGCGGTTCATAATAGGCGATTGGGGAGGGCTATTTAGGCGCTTAATAAAATGGCGACGACTTGGCTAAAGTAGGCTGCTGGTAGGGTTTTGGGGGCTCAGCTCAAAAGTTGTGTCGCCGATCGCATTCAGCTTTCACGTAGGAGAGAAAGAGGGGAAAAAATGAGCTCGCACAGTCATTTAATGTTTAGTTAATGTATTATAGCTGCTCATAAGCGTAGGTTAAACAGAAAATATTGATCAAAACAAGCGTTTTTTTCTCCCCCACTGATGCATAAACAAACCCCACACCCCTGTTATAGCCGTGTGTGACAGGAAATACTAGTCTTACCCCGTGTTTTAACTATAAATAGGCTAAACAGATAAAAAGATACGATTATTATTATTATTAGGACAATACCAAACATGTTTTCAAAAAGATTTTTCCTCCACAAGACAGGAATCTGTGAGCATTTATGATGCAGAACTCTTAAGTCATTATCTAAAATTTGCAGGACAATTTTGCTTTTAATTTTTCTACAAATCAAGGGGCACACAGTGAACATACCGAACAATCCCATGGGTGTCTGGGTGTCTGTGGCCCTAAACCAGGTTAGTTAGTAACCTATTTCATTCACACACAGCCACCCACTGGAAATGTGTTTTTGGATCAAAATGTTCCACTACCCATCACCTCTGTAGCCTACTTCCAGGATAGCAACTGGAGCCACTTTCTGTATGTAAATTAGTTTGGGCCATTTTGATTGGACATGGCTTCATTTAGGAAGGAACAACATCAAATCCTAAAGCAGAAGCTATCTCTCTCTCTCTCACTCATAGTTATATCATAAAGCCAACCTAATTTTTCTAATTAATATTTAAAGACAGAGCCTCGCTTTTGAAACTTTTTAAATTGAATATCAAGCAAAAGAATGATTAAAGTTATTTTGTTGGACACCAGTGCAGGACCCATTATGGACCTTAGTTTAGTTGGGTGTATTCCAGTTTTCCATTAATAAAAAATAAAAAAAAAAGAATAAAAATACTTAAACACAGCGATCAGGCTCTGGAGCATCAGTGAGCGTGGTTGATAAAACAGCTTTGCCTGTACATTTTATTTTTATTTCATTTTTATTTGTATTAGTCTCATTAAATAAGCTTACTGTATGGAATTATGGAGCTTTGATTGTCAAGTTATTATTATTTTTTTATTAAAACCCTGCACCCTATAGCCACAATACGATCTACTCGTTAATTTTGTTTATTTTATAATGATTTAAAATCACGTAAAGACCCCCCCCCCCCCATCTGGACTTGGGTCTTGTATTAAAAGACCAATGTACACGCAAATACGTTATAAATCCTGTCGAAAGTCACGTGTGTCGCTTTGGAAACGTGCTTTTCACTCTCTGACTTTTCTCGTTCAGTGTTCAACATCTCCACATAATGCAGCGGGGACTAGTCAACGCGCATTAATGATTACAGGTGAAGTGTCAAAGTCAGACAAACTCCATTTTACTCAGCTGTCCCCTGCCTCGCGCGGCCTCATTGGCTCAACACGTTTGTGATGCCACGACGTCACATCCGGCTCTGCGCTGCATGATGGCGGTGTCCATGACAGATCTGGCACATTGACTTCTTCTGGAGGTGTACGGTTTACCCTATTTTCTCCCCTCCTTCCGGAACGACAGTACGTAAATCCGTGGTGCTGGATAATGAATGAAGCGAGGCGCAGTCAAACGGCTCCGTGTGCTTAAATAACTCCCTATCGCTAAGATTTGGTGTAAATGTTGCACCTAAGCTAGCGGTTAGCTAAGTTTTTACCATTACGCAAGGTTACAGGACACTGGTGTTTATTAGTACAGAACCTGCTTTTTGGAGCCTGTGATCCATGATATACTGTGCACTGTAACAGTATGTCATTTGTTCTGTTATATTTCAGATAATGGCCCTCCAAAGACTGTCGTTAAGACTGCGACAGGCGGTAAGAAAACAATAGGTTGTTTGGGAAGCTGCAAACACAGAACTAAATAATATTCCCTTTTGACGTTTTGACCAGTGAGAGTTGCTTGTTTGTCAACCGATTATGTTAGTAATATTTTATGTTTTTTTTGTTTTGTTTTTGTGGCAAACTTCTACAGGTAACACACACAAGATCCCTTCACAGCAGTGGGTGCGGGCAGCAGCAGGAGGCTTTGGCTGTACTGTCAGATCCTGAACCTTTCTCCATCTTCAGAACCCAGCAGAATGATCCGGTGAGCAGACCTGACTTTACCAAGTGTCCTCCTCATGCTGCCACCGCACTGCACAGTCTGTCTGTATGTTTGTATGATGAGCTCAACGTTTGTCTCTTTCTAGGCACGTCAGTCAGAGAAACATATAGGACAGTATTACACAATGCCATCCTCACATGTCCGCACTGCGTTCCCTCACGGCCTCCCCGCACGTTACCAACAACAGGTAGGTGCTCGGCCACGTGTGAACTTTTCTATTCCGTGCACAGTTGAGGTCTAAAGGTTCAATTCCCGGTTTTTCACAATTCTGAACATTCGATTTCTGTATATATTCCCTCAGTTAGTTCAGTTAGCCCAGCTACTTCATTGAAATGATGTGAAAGTTTAGAACAATCGCCAAGAGAATTTTTAATTTCAGCTCTTAGAGGGCCAAAAGTTTACAGACACCAAGTTCACTGTGCCTTTAAATAGCCTGGAAGCTTCTGGAAATTGATGTCTTGCCTTTAGAGACTTCAGCCTGTGAAAAACAGTTTGAATGCATTTAGCTAAGGTGTGTGAAAACCTTTAACCTCAAATGTATATAATGTAATATGTCACATTCTATTATTTGACTTGGTTTACTTCAAAAAAAATATCTTATGTATGATTTAGATAAAGACGTTTAACGAAGCGTGTGTGATGGTAAGGCAGCCAGCGCTGGAGGTCATCTCATACCTGAAGCAAGCCGACTACAGTAAACCTGCTTTGCGATATCTATTCTGTATCCTTTTCAAAACTGCAGACGATGCATTCTTCTCTTGATCCTCCTGAATAAAGACATATTACCTTTAACAAGCTCCTCAGATGGGTTAAAAGGCAGTGGAAAGACAATGTCTCTCTGTCACTCAGTTCATTTCTGCTATACACAGGGATGGCTGGTACTGCATATTCCTGATGGTGAGACAAACACAAACCTAAATGTTCAATTACTGATTTGTATGGCTGAAGAAATCCAACATCATCTCTGCTTTTGCCTTTTACAGCACATCGCTGGGTGAAAAATTGTAAAGAGTTGCTGCCATCTTCCTATAAGAGCTCTCGCTTTGACCAACCATTACAAGCCACCGAATGGTTACGTAACTTCAGAATCACCAATGAGCCCTTCCTTTCAAAGGTATACAATTTTATTCAGGCACTTTAGTGAGAATCAAACGGTAAATGGACTTGCATTTATAGCGCTTTCCTACCTTAAATGTGTCCCATTCGCAAACACACATACATTCACACACCAGTTCCAGAGCCTCTTAGGGCAGCTTGGGTTGACTTGGTTCAGTGTCTCGCCCAAGGACACTTCAACTTGTGGACAGAAGCCAGGGATCGAACCACCAACGTTCCGGTTTGTGGAAGACCCGATCTATCTCCTGAGCCACAGCCGCCCAAATGGATAGTATTTACATAAGCTGCAATTTTCTCTTTTTAACCTGTGTATTTGGCCTGTATCCAAATTGAGACGTGTTGTGCACGTAATGTGCCACATTATTATCTGCCATTTAGGCTTTTATAGACCTTCACTGAGCTGTGACTGTGTTTTCACAGCAGTTAGGGCCACACGCAGATACACATAAAGCAATTAAGATGCTTGATGACACCACCTGATCATCATGTGCAACAGTGAAACACAAGTTCCAGAGACAGTGACTTCGTATAGCACATAAACAACAGTACAGCAAAACTTGGTTATTATTTGAGGGAAACGCAAATATTTTCAATGCAAAGAAGCGGGAGCATCGATGCAGTCAGACTCTGCTTTGTAGCATGTAAATAAAAAAAAAAAAAGACATCTGAATGGAATAGTGTTTGATGACATTGAAGAAGCCTTATATTGGCTTTATGTTACCCCCAGATTTCCCACAAACATATTTTCTGCACAACCTGTCTGGAGGAAACAACAAACCTGCTCAACTGAGAACCAAGTTTGTCTACAAATGATGAAACTCTTTGTTTTGTTGCCAGATAAAGACAAAGCAGCGCTATGTGTGGACGAAGAGAGAGTTCACTGAGGAGGGGAGTTCGCTACGAGAGCTGGTGGATCAGGTGCTTATGAGTTTGGGCCCCCCACCCCCTTTTCCTCTTGTTGTTTTCTTTTCATGCTCCGTGTATTTATTTGTGTTCTCTCGAGATGTGGTTTTCCTCAAATTCTCCTCCTTTTGTTGTATTTCTACCTGTGATGTATTACTTACTTCTGGGCCGCCGATTTCCCCGCAGGGATCATTAAAGTTTCATCTTTCACCTTGCCTCTGCTTAGTGGTGATCAATCGCCGATGAACTAAGCGCAGTGATGGATCAGCACAATACTTGTACTGCACACTAACAAAGGCAGGAAAGAGCTGTAGTTTTTTTTTTCCAAAGCTTGTAGAATTTCTCATTTTTTCCACACGTCGGGTTCCGTTATTTCTGCTGCTGACATGTCACTCACATTTGGACACCGTTGATATTGTTGTGAGCTCATTGTGAGCTGTTATTGAATCTTATATTGGCAGCCTCATGACAGCACACAGTTAGAAAGCTACTTTAACCAATCATTGGTTTCACATCTGTTTTTTAAACTGCTAAATTTGAAAACTGCCAGAAATTACAGTTTTTTCCCTACTCGTGACCTTCGTTCTGATATTGTCTTTGAATTGTGCATCGTCTCCATGTAACTTAATTACTGTCCTCTTCTCTGTAGGGTATATCTCGTGTGAAGAGCAGCAGTGATGTGGTGGGAGCGGTGATGAAGGAGCTGAGGCTGCAGAGCGGACAGCCGGAGGCAGATTTCCGCCTGGCTGTGGCTGTGGATGGTGTCAATGCCCTGTGGGGAAGATCCACCATCAAAAAGGAGGATAAGAGCGCTGTGAGAGAACATATCCACCAACCTGTCATTCCTTATCCTTGTCTTCAGACTGTTCCTTCACTTGCCTCAGATAAGACGTCTCACAAGTCTTTCTAACTGTTATTAGGTGGATCCAGAGGAGCTCACTTTGGTTTACAATCTGAGGAAGCTGATGAGGAACGACTGGGTGAGAAGTTAAAGACAATGACCACTGCTCTGTGAGAATATCATATTAAAGCATTTGAACCTAACATTTACTCTCTTTTCTCAGAACGGAGGCGCGATCATCACCACACTGTCCCAAACAGGGTCTCTCTACACTTCAAAATCTTCCTACTTGCCTCAAGAGCTGCTGGGAGAGGTCAGAGGTCATTTTATTGTACTTTATTAACTGTAGCACTTGTCATCAAGCTCTGACTTGGAGAAGACTTTTTGTTCTCCTCTGTAACTTTGGTCATTAGTCAGGAAATTGCAAACTTGACCTCTTAGACCGTGCCACTCTAGTCTTCAGGTCTCAAAGGAAGTAGTTATTTTAGTTTAAGCAAGACATGTAAGACTCAATTGTAGCTTTGTCTGTGAAAGCAGCAGAGACATGCAGGTAAATCCTGTATTATTAGCAGTGCGTGGATAAATATTGTCAACGGAGGATGAGTCGCCTTGTTTGTTTAGTGCGTGTAAGCTTTCCCACTGCACTAAACTGAGCAGCAAAGCGTTTCTGAGCAGAAACATAAACAATACGGTGTCCTCATCCTGCTTGTGAAGCGTGGCTGTAGTTGTTGGTACTGTCGTACCACGTGGTTAAACTGTTTGCAGTTGGTTCTAATAATATTTATTGCGGTCGTATTTATCTGATGCCTGCATGTCACAAGATCAATTTCCTAATGGATGAATAAATCCATCATTGTCAGCACAGATTTCACTCAATGCTGGACAATGATTCAACTATAAACCTCAAAGTGGGGTCCTGTAACATTCTTGTCTCATCAAATAAAACTGTTGATGTTGTAATTAAATCTGATTAATTATTTAGACTTTGGGTGTTGATCACTGACTATGCAATCCCCATTTAACCGTTTTGTCTGTAATTCTTATTTATAAAATGGGCATTACTGATTTCACCATCAGTATTATATAAATAGTAAATGAACTGAACATGCCTGTTCTTTGGATGATCTTCTTTTGGCTGCTCATATGACCACATGATTTGGACAGCGTGATCATTTGTTTAAACATAACCTTACAAAAAGTAATAGTTGTGTTAAACACAAATGATGACAACAGAGTTACTGTCTCACACGCGGACTTCCTGTTTGTGTGTCCTATCAGAAAGGGTTTGACAGCATGGACCCATTCATCCCGGTGTCAGTGTCCGACTACAGCGAGAAAGAGTTTGAGAGCTGTTACCTCTACTATGTGGACAGACACTGGCTGCAGCACCCGCAAAGTAAGTAATACATGCCTTATTACATAAAATGACACTTAACTGATGCTCTTTTCCTAACATTGTCTTTTGTTCGTCTTCATCAGGTCAAACAGAGGAAGGGAAGAAAGAACTTGTCTTTCTGAGCAACAGAAATCCTTCAGCATTTGACAGACTTTGTGCCTTCTTATGAAGTCACGCAAAGCACCGAATCACACACAGCCAAAATATCACACGTAAACAACTATTAGTGACTTATAAGCAGTGCAGAAGCATAAAATGTCCATGTCTATAATGTATGTCCTGTATGTCCACCTCTGTAAATTATAACGCATGTGTGCTACTTTGATAATAAAATGTTGAACAAAGTAAATAAGTATCGTCTGTTTTAAGTTGAGACTTCTGTGTAATTTATTCAGGCCTGATGCTTAAGGGGCTGAGAGGTTTCACAATCAGTGATTTTGTATCCGTTTAAATTCACCACTAGGAAGAACATTTGTAATTGTTTGGTGTTGAGAGCAATACAGTAAGCCAAATTCCTTTGGAGAAAGATATTTTCTTCCACTCGGTTTATGACAGTTTCTCTGTAAATGGGACATTTCTAATATGTCCTCTGTGAAATGGAAAACAAATTAAAGAGTTTAAAGAGAAATGAAATCTAGACTCGATGTCACGCAGAGGTTGTACGAAATGTTCATCTTCCAAAGTCATATTTTAACATACTTGATTGTATCTCCCCAAAAAGAAATAGTACACGTCTCATCCCAAATTAGAACAAAATAAAGGTCAAAAACATTGTGAATTCTGAATACTCTTCTGAGTGCAGCACCACCTGGCTGCGGGTAGAGGTTATTGCAGGCTCGTTCACGTGACCGTTTGAAACATCACATGACCAGCAGAGTTTTTTTGTTTTTTTTTATCGCCAAAACAGCCTGGGAGTCGCTGGTATGTCAGAGTTAAGGTGACGATTGGATGGAAACACCCGAGTCCACTTGCGGGACATGACCGAGTCCGTGTCAGGATCCTCTAAAGTGAGGTTTTATTTCTTAAAAAAAAAAAACAAAAAAAAAAAAACTGGCTCTGAATGATGTGACAATGAAACGTGCGTGTCAGCTAAATGAACACTGTGGGACATTCGTTGACGTTGAAACTTGGGTTTTTTACTTGTTGAAAGTGTCAGAGTGATTTAGGCCCCCGTGGTGAGTCAGGTTTAAACAGCTTTCATTCGTGCCTCTGCTTTGTTCCTTGTCAGGTAAAATGGCGCTGCCAGCTGTCAGTCTGGCCCTCTTTATCCTGACTGCAGGAGTGAACTTCTCCACAGGTAACAACAATATGTCATGTGTACAGAAAACACCTGTGCTTCACAGTGTCACACAGGGGAGAAAAAAAAACAAAAACAAAAAAAAAAACCTTACAATTATAACTTCATCTCCCTCCAGGAAGCAATACATGTGTTGCCAGGAGCTTTGGCCATGGCTCTGTGGTGTGTGAGTGTAACTCAACGTACTGCGATAGCATTGGGTCGGTGGCTCTGCCTCCACTGGGCCAGTACTCCTCCTATCTGAGCAGCATGGCAGGCAGCAGACTGGAGCCAGGACGGGGTCCAGTCCAGGCGAACAGCACCGGGCCAGGTGAGCGACTCAGACTTCTATTGTGGTATCAGGGGTGTTGAAGCAGGTGAAGACTCGTGTCTTTTTCTCTTAGGCCTCAGGTTGACTATTGTGCCTTACCAGAAGTATCAGAAGATCAGGGGCTTTGGCGGAGCTATGACAGACGCAGCAGCTATTAACATCCTCTCCCTCTCTGCCGGTGCCCAGGATCAGCTGCTACGGCAGTACTTCTCCTCTGAAGGTACTGACTAGATGCATCTGTAGACACATTTACAGGGGATTAGACCAATGGTATCCACGTCCTTTGCTTAATAAAAGTACTAATACCATACTGTGAAAATACTCCATAACAAGTATGTATTATCAGCAAAAATGTACTTAAAATATGAAAAGTAAAAGTAGTCATGTGCAGTAAAATGATCCCTGTCCATGTTTTACTATTTTATTTGATGTTTGTGGATTAGTCTTAGTGCTGCATTAATGTGTATGTTGCGTTTAAAGTTAAAGTTGAGCTCATTATCTTTGCAGTGTTGCTGTCCTGTGAGAACCGCTTATCTCTAAAAATATCGAAATATTTGCCTCTGAAGCTGCGTGAAATGGAAATACTCAAGTAAAGTACAAGTACCTCAAAAATGTGTACTTACTTTAAGTAAAAGTACTTACATCCCACCACTGGATCAGATCTGGACCTATAACCCGCAAATATATTCAGTCTATTTGCACGTGTGTGTTTTCTGAATACATTTTCACAACCATCACCATCACATGTGGTCCAGCATCATTCATGAACCGGGCAATATGGTAGAAATGATCAATGTGGTAGTAATGACAAGGATATATACACTAATTCTGTTGTTTTTCATTACAACTTCAACAGAATATTTTCTTTTGACCAGATGAAATTTAGAAAATAATTCCATACAAAAAGCTGACAAGCCCGACTTCGCACTGTTAGAAGTGTTAGATTATGTTAGACTCTAACACTTCTAACCATTTATTACTTCCCGTACACAGTGTAGAATCTGTTTTGATATTTATTTATATTCTTGTATTTTTATATTTATATCTCAGGATCCGACGCATTCAAAGCACAGAATTTCATTGTACAAGGAAACTGTTTTTGACCGCTTTTGACCCTTTGACCTCTGATAACAGATACTGAAGTTTTTCTTGATTTATCCCCCAGCCTTCCCGTTTATTGATGCTTTGTTTCGGGCAGGTATCGGCTACAGTGTGGTGCGTGTGCCCATGGCCAGCTGCGACTTCTCCACCCGCCTGTACACCTACGCTGACTCAGCCGGAGACTACGGCCTGGACAATTTCACACTGGTCCCCGAGGACGTCCACATGAAGGTGTCTCTCTTGTCCTACAGTCACGTGTAGTCACGTCCATCATTCTTGATGCTTCTCCTCCTCTTCTTCTCAGATCCCTCTCCTGCAGCGTGCCCAGGCCATGTCTCCTCGGCCGCTGTCTCTGCTAGCCAGCGCCTGGAGTGCCCCCGCCTGGATGAAAACTAATGGTGCACTCATTGGAAAGGGCTCCTTGAAGGGCCAGCCTGGGGGAAAGGAGCATAAAACCTGGGCTCACTACTATATCAGGTGACATCTGCAGCTTTAACATGCAGCGGTTTCACACATAGGTAATGCTGGGTACAAGAGAAATTTACTCTAATTTCTTTCCTCTCAGGTTCCTTGAGGAATACGCTAAATATAACTTGACCTTCTGGGCATTGACCACAGGAAATGAGCCCTCTGCAGGACGGATGACAAATTACAGGTCACTCCACTTCAAATGAAAAGATGTGAAGCAATATTTAATGTAATCACAGCTCCTAAATTTTACATGTTAGATTATATATCTTCTGCAGTTTCCAGGCTCTGGGTTTCACTCCTGAGGAGCAGAGGGACTGGGTAGCTCTGGACCTGGGCCCGGCCTTGCAGGCTTCATCATTCCCCCACACACACATCCTCATACTGGATGACAACCGCCTGCTGCTGCCTCACTGGGCCAAAGTGGTGAGTCCAAGGACAAAGAGATACTGCAGAGGGAAGAGTCAGGCAAAAGGAAATTACACCTGAGTCTATACAGAGGTTGAAGACAACTGCACAGAAAAGAAAATATAACAAACAGGACTTAAACGTGGTGAAATTGCAACTTTAAAATATGCAATACAGATACAAAGTCAACACAGTGTGGCATAAGATAAAACTGTTTACATAGTACTGGGAAGCTAAAACAAGCTTAGTTGGCTTCTATTTACTCAAATCAAGTGGTTGGAGGAATTTACAGGTTCTAGTCCCACATCTCTGGGCTCCAGATGGTTTTCTTGAGGGAACAGTAAGTAATTGAAGTTTATTTGGTAAAGCGCTTTTTCACAGAGCAAGGTCACTCGCTTCACAAGAATACATTTGCTTTGAATAGTATAATGAAGCAAACAATGAAACAATAGTTATAGACAGGGCCAGAACATCACTGAAGTGCTACATAAATCATAGACAACAACAACAGAGTTGAAAATAGAACAGATTGTAAAACTAGACAGCAGGAGGCAGAACAAAGGCCACTTTAAATACAGTTCAAAACTGATAAAGTAGCAGATTGAGATCAACCTGTGTCAAGGTGTTTGCAAAGTGTGATTTCTTAATCCTCATATTAGTATTTGTGGTTCATAAAGGGCTCGATCAAGGGATGTAAAAAAAAACAAAACAGATTGTCTTCAAATTTATTTGCGTCACTTTGATGCATTTCAAGTGGAAATTCAGTTGTCTTTCCTTTTTCAGGTACTGAGTGATGTGCATGCAGGAAGGTACATTCATGGTGTCGCAGTTCACTGGTACATGGACGGTTTTGTCCCAGCTGAGATAAGTCTGGGAACCACCCATCACATCTACCCAGAGTATTACCTGTTTGGCACGGAGGCCTGCGCTGGCTGGAACCCGCTAGACCGAGGAGTGAAACTAGGCAGCTGGGACAGAGCTGAACAGTACGCACATGACATTATAGAGGTATCATGGCTTTTATCTTACACATGCGGGTTGTGCATGTTCAGTCAGATGCACTGTAACTTATGTGAGATTTGACAAGCTGTGAGTTGTTCCACAGAGGTGAGTCACCTCCCTCACTGCTGCAGTGCAAGTTTACATGTTCCACTCAGCTGCACAGTCTCTAGAAGCTGCCTGCAGGGCAGGCCACCAGAGCAAGCTGGAACTGGTGTTTTGTTTCTTCCTTCTTTGCTCCCTCTCAAGGGTAATTGGACTCCCTTCTATCCATTTTGCATGTGTGTATTCAGAGGTCTGGACATCTTATGAATTACAAGGGATTTGTTTATGTAGATTTGCTGTCTATTCAACATTTTAAACAAATCACCAGGGACAAGTCTAGTGGGTTGATTTTTAAGAATAACTACATGCCCAAGGCACAATTTGAAGAAAGAGAAAAAAAAAACAAAAAAAAAAACAAGAGGGGGGATGTTTTTGAACCTTTTTTTTTCACAGAAATAAATCACAAGCCACAGTGGACCTATATACTATGAAGCCTGCGTCTTTTAAAGAGCGACATTTAAAAAATAATTGTGAACTGTATTAAAACAATTTGGAACGTGCATTTGCAGGAATATTTGATTCCATTTTGAAAAATGGATTTCATCAATATTTTCAGTCTCATGTCTTGTCCTCGTAGGGGATGCCGTCATGAACAACAAAACAAAAACTTTTTTTGTTTTTTTTTGTTTTTTTGTCAGGGTCCTCTGAAGTATGACAACACGCTGCTCTGAATCATTTCATTTGTCTTTCATTTGGCTTGCTGTAGTTTTCATGTGACAAATGGAGGGCTGATTTTTGTTCCCACTGGGAATAAAAAAATAATTCCACAGAGGCAGGGATATGTAGACCGGGGGGGGGGGCACAATGCAAATCGAACCGAGTACGTGTCCTACTTCACAGATACAAAGCACAGATTGATGCAAATGTATGATTTATATTGGGCTGTAAAAATAAAACTCGACTCGACACAGTTCAGGTAATAGATGGTGGTGTTTGCTCCATGACAGGACTTGAATCATTATGTGGTGGGCTGGACCGACTGGAACCTGGCATTGGACCGGACTGGTGGACCAAACTGGGTTAAAAACTTTGTGGACAGTCCAGTTATAGTGGACGCACAGCACGACGTCTTCTACAAGCAGCCCACCTTCTACAGCATGGCCCACTTCAGGTAGCTCTTTCAGTTTTCACATCTAATGACACGACTTGTACTTTTTCCAGCATTAGAACATGGCAGTCTAATGACGTAACACAAATGACACTTTCACACAGCAAGTTCCTGTGGGAGGGGTCGCAGAGAGTGGGAGTGTCTGCAAGTCTGGAAACTGAGCTGGAGTTCTCGGCCTTCATCAGACCAGATGGCTCAGTAGTCCTCATCATACTGAACCGGTATTTTTTTCATATTGTATTCATTTAAAACGTAATAAACGTATATATGCAGTTAACAGAAAAATAATACTACTAAACTGTTTTTTTTTTAGGTCATCATCAGTGATCCAGTTTGACGTCTGGGATCCCGCGGTGGGCTACATCCCCTCCACTGCTCCAGCTCATTCCCTGCTTACACTTGCTTGGAACACGCACTGATCAATAATGCGCACTGACAAGTATTCATTTCACCTGGACCGCATTTCAACATATCACAGAAAATAAGCCTTAACTGTTGGGATTCTCAACACAAAATGTACTTATCTTCCAAGCTTTTTTGATCATTTCAGCGTTCACCTTAATTGACCTTTACAAACAAGTACACCCTCAACTCGTTTTGATTTTTAAATATAATCCTCAAATAATTTTTTATGCACTGAATTTGCACAGGAATGGGCTGCTAAAAAGGAGTGTATCATCTTCACTAAAATGACTTGTACTGCTGCCTTAATTTCCAACGGATGAGATGCTTGAATTGTCCTCACCATGTCACGTTTCTAAAGAAATCATATACATACATGTATGTACAGACTTTTTAAAATGCCTTCTATTAATGCTATTTAATTTTTAATAAATGCATCGTGTCAAGTCTGAAGTCCTTCAAGTACCTGTGGGCGCAGAGCTCATATAAAATACCACCTGCATGAGGATAATGAGCAATGAAAGCTGAGCATGCCAGTTTTTTTGGCAATTTATTAATACATCATAGACATTTTTTTTCATATATATAATATACAGTTTAATAACCAGGTAATTCACATTTGTGTCTCCATTCTCAATGTTTTTTTTTTTCCTTTGCAAATCATAAGTTGTTGGACTAAAAGTATTTACATTTAAAAAAAAAAAAAAAAAGGTGATACAAATGTAAAACAAAAGACAGTGATAAACAGAGGAATAGAACTGACAGAGGGATGCCATCTGTTTATAATATATACACCAAGAGGAATATGTTCAAATCTAGATAAAGGGCTGAGCTCCATGGATTTTAAGTGCTTTCCCTTACTCCTGCCACATAACTTTTTCTTTTTTATGTGAAAGAGTCCTGAAAGGTAAAAGGAGTCCCTTGCGTTTATTGAATGTCAAAGCTTCCATATTGGGTAATTAAACAGCAGCTACGTGACATATTTCCTATTAAAACCCTGCATGTTATTTCAATGAAGTACACTCCAGAGGGTGGACACAATAACATGAACACCTTTGTAATGTCATCCAGTAAAACGCCCCCATTTTAAGTAACCACAGACTTAAATTGAATCTCTGACAGAATCTCAACAAATATTTTACATTATACCTTTTGTAAACATAGAATTTATTGCAGGGTTATCATCTGTTGGGTGTTCATGTTGTTAAATACAGCCTCTGTAAATGCAGAGTGGAAGTGACCCCTACAGTGTTCCCATATGCCTTACAGGGCTCAGTTGCAGGTTTCAGCGAGTCTTCGGGTAAAGAGGGCCATGAATATGATATAAAGTCTGGCATTCCCCCACTATAGTGTATTGTAGCAGTGCATTCTTCAGAACAGATGGAAAAGGGAGTTTATTTGAGAGTTGAAGTGGAGAAGACACGGGCTTGATCATCAATCTAGGCTGGATTTGTTATTAGGCAAACAAAGAGATCGGCAGACCTCAACGGACTGGGTGGGTATCTGTTCACAACGTTCAGGAGAAAGGCATTAAAACAGAAAAGTAAAAATACCAAAAAAAAAAAAAAAAAAATCAGACCAAGATGATTATGACTGCAACTGGGATGATAAGAGGAAGGTGAGAAGTGTTTTGTCTTCTCTGCGTGTTGCTGGATGTGGGCGAGGAGAACCAGGGGATGAGACAGGTGGGTGTCTCAGAAGGACCATCTCTCCTGTGTGCGAGGGTCCATGGAGAGGGAGGGGGACTCTGATGGGGGCTGGCTGCTGCTGTCTTCACCGTTCAAACTCTTCCTACACACTGGACATGTGTCATGCTGTGGCAACAGAGCACAATGTAGGCAACATAAGCTTTAGGCTGTTTTC
>JAPQRN010000009.1:24261968-24280719 GCA_037367275.1 Coranthus polyacanthus
TTTTTTATATATATAATAACTAGGTTGTTGTTTGACATTTAATCATCTATTATTCCTGAAATTCCTTTGAGCTATACTGTAATAATATAGGCCCAAAATCAAACAAAAAACACATAGTTTTAGTCAAATTACAACAACAAAAAAGCCATCACAGCACCTAAGTCCTCCTCAAATATAAGGAAAACCCTGTATTCGAGCAAAGTTTTCCCACAATCAATCTCAAAGTGTAAGATTATGGAAACTAGCACGGTGAAACTAATCTTATGTAGTTCATTTAAGTGAATATATTATTCTTATGAGTGCTGTGATGCTATGTCATTAAGAGTCTATATCACTATTGTAGCTACAGATCTCTGCCTTTGTTGCTGTGACTCACCATTTCCAGCCACGGTACTATACAGTCTGAATGAAAGAAGTGGTTACAGGGTAGCTGTCTGACCGGCTCTCCCACTGCGAAGTCCTCTTTGCACACTGGACATTCCATACAGCAGTCTACAAGGGAGGAGATGAGGCAAGGTTTTTAACATTTATCTGACATCAATACCCTTAGTCACATGAGACTGTCTTGGACTGAAATTCGCTGCACAGCTACATCTCTTGATGAGATATTCATCAAATCATTAGTACCAAAGCTATGTCTGCATCATAAAATCTGCTAGCAGGGAATTTAAAAATAAGGACACTAAGCATGGCCTCACTAATGACTAAATATACAGAATGACTAAATCAAAAGATGCCTCAAGGCCTGGGGAAAAAAAACCCACGGTCCATCATTTATCCGAATAAGTCAGCTACCAACAGTGCTGCAAAAGCTGGGCTGCATAACTAACCACACTAGATAAGTGGCAAAATAGGACAGCATACTGAGAGGAGGAAGTCGAGCAGAATAAAAGAAAGAAAAACACCAAAGATGATGAAAAATCACCAACCAAACTGCTGTTAATACTCCCATTTCATGCATGCTTCTTTGGCAGGAAGCAACAGTACATAAACTTTAGTGCTTTTTGTGGTATATACCTAAACAAGGATGTTTTTACAGTGGGACAGATGTGTTATTGACTCATCTTCACATGTTGCACTTATTTCTATGATACATTATGATTGGATTTTGTGAAACATCAGAGGAAGAAGATCAAATGTAAACAGCCAAACGTGTATGTCAGGTCATCATTGTAAATGAGAAGTTGTTCTCAATTGATTTTACCTGGTAAAATAAAGGTTAAATAAAAATATGTGATTGTTGATGACCAACAATACCATGTGGCTGGACAATATACAGATATTTACCACCTACTGTTTCTGCATATAAATCAAGAGTCAAACTCTGTTCCAGTCATATCCACAAGAAAAGATGAAACTTGTAGCTGAAGTTGAACATGGTGTGACACTGGGAGAAAAAGAGAAGCAACTGACCTGCTTGTTCCTGAGAAATATTGACGGTTGGGAGAGACGAGATCTTCTCTTTCTCTGCTGGAGGAGGACCTGTGTTTTCCAACTGACCTAGTAACTTCACACAGAGCACACACGAACATTTGTAAACTGAAGAGAAAATTAAAAAGTGACAGGAACATAAAATTGGCATCAAGTTAATTGAGATTTCTTTACCTGTGTTATCACAGCGTCTAACCCTCCCTGCCCCCAGGCGTAGTCACCTGGGTTAGAGTGCAGCATTCCCGTCCTTTAAGAGATGCAGACGCCACGAGTTAGTAGGAAACCACTCAAATAACACAGCAGTTCTTCTACAATAGTTTAAAGCCATCTTACCATTAGGGGTAGAAGAAAATGTCGACATACTTAAGTATGACGATGTTATGTTTTGTGGTACTGTATCAATTTTTAATCAATAGTTTACATGTAACAATAAACGGCACACGGTTCTAGATAGCAGTGTTATTCCAGGGTTTTCCCAAACTTTATAAGGTTTAGGTGCTGTACCCAAGGCAGTTTGGACACCACCTAAGCAGAATTAATGTAAAATCGATGTGGAGATAATCATAATGATCCAATTGATGCAGAATTATATATTTTTTTTATTGAAAAAAATTACATTTTCTTACTAGAGAACCTCCAAACCCCCTACCCATGTGCCCGAGTCTTACACAAACTTATGGAAAATGCTGATATGAATATGAAAAGACTTATGGCAATAAGTACAGCATGTGTTGCCGACATAACTTCCTTTGACTGCTTTTGAACTCCCCATCCACCACAAACGTCTGGAACCCAGGAAGCATGTAAGCCCTCTGAAAACCTAGGGAAAACCCTGGTAATCTGTCTTTGGTCATTTCACTCTTTCTGTTCTCACTGCATGAAAAAGTAAACTTTTTTAGTCAGATTATATGTATGTGGTGATATGCATATGGTGGAATTCTTTATACGACTTATGAGTTTTTCTAAAATTAGACTGCTTGCAGTATCAGAATATATTATAGTTCTATATCATTACACATTATCACATCACCAGATTCCTGCCACTACACAGCCCTTCTTACCATGAGAGGGGAGGTGAGCCAGGGACTCCGGAGTTGGCAAAAAGACCAGCAAGAAACTGTTGTACAATCCTGTAAAACAAGAGAGAAAATATAATAAGGAAAATGGACAGGCGAGTGGGTGAACTGAGGTTGTACTGGTCAGTTACTCACCCTTCTACAGCAGGTGAACGGTCTGGCCTACTGCTGCCTCTGGACCGGTATCTTCTCTGGCTGTGCAGGCGAGGGGGACGCCCAGGTCCCCAGTGTTCCCCAGCTCCTAACAGACCCCCCATAGGTCCCCCAAGCCCAGCTGGGACTGATCCCCCAATTGGTCCAGTTCCCAACCCTCCCAGGTCACTCAGACCTCCCAGGCGCCCACCAGGTAGCCGGGGTTCTGAGTCTGGGTTGTCGCTGTCTGTCGTAAATGGCCGCTCCAGCAACAACAGGTGCCATAGCTAGAGGGATGATGAGACAGGACAGTGGAGGAGACAGATACAGTGTGAAGGAGGAGTCATTTTTCAGACAAAAATGTGGGGTTAGGAAAGGAAAGCAGGTAGTGCAATGACAGAATAAACGCAAAAGTCAAAGGGAGAAGAGAGAAAAGAAACATAAAAGAGAAACAGCAGCCAAAGACAAGGAGTGAGAAGAAAGAACGAACAAAAGGATGTAGTCACAGCTACATAATATAATTACAGATTGTTATTGTCCCTTTACCCACCCTGGACTCCCCAAAAATGCCTCTGCTCAGCTCATACCTCTGCAAACTGTGTGGCTGTGTCATCTATCCCATTAGCACCGCCCTCCAGGAGACTGGCGACACAAGGGGAGCACAAGGAGACAAAAGACACATTATTAGCAACACGTATTGAACCCTGTGCCCAAGTTTAGTATTAGGCAGGGACAAAGCTGCATAGTGAGCCTCAAGATAATAAAATGTGTACATCTTTGAAAAGTAGGCACAAGACATGGTCTAACAGTCCATCTGCCCCGTTAAAGTTTAACACCTCCCAGGTTGTCTGAAGTGAGCTACAGCATCTAAACTATAATAACGTATGCCTCTTACCTGGAGTCTTCTGTTACTTCCTCTATGAATCCTGATTCGCATCTTGGACAGGTGTATTCCTGGAAAGAGTCGAGACAAAAAAGTGAGACACACAGGACTGTACGTACTTGAATCCCGAGTTTTGACAGGTTCGAGTTTGGCACTGAAATCCTAATCCTGCATCCCAGGACTCAACAGTCAGGGTAGTCTGATTGAGTGGTGAAAAATTATGAAACACATTGTTTTTTGGAAGATAATGATGGAAGTAACTAAGGAATGAGCTACTATATCTTGCTTCCTTCTCAGTGCTGTCAAGAAAATGGTGGCGAGTGAAGACTTATGGCTTATGAGCTGAAGTGCAAGCGAGCATTTCAGTTGTCGTGGAAAAAAGAGTTTAGTTGGATGCTGTTGGATGTGTAGGATGCAAAAAAATGCAACTATGTATTGGGGTTGTTTTTCAAAAGGCAAGTCAAGTTAGCGAAAAAATGTTGCTGAGGTCCCATAATAAAGCAATTTGCACAGGGTTGATTTTGGGCAAGTGGATTTCTGACCGACTGAGGGAATCACAACATTGTAAAGGCATTATGTTGATTAGACTTGGTCAACAAAAGAATACTATGTCAGTGTGTCTTTGCAGGATAATATCAGTCAGTTTGTACAACAGTCAATGTTTTATGAATGTGACCCAGGAGGTAAAGCTGGTCTGCTAACCACACCTAAAATGTGCTGTGTTTTAGAGCCGACTAAAATAGGAGGAAAACACTCCCGCATGTTTACAGCTACAACATAAGTTATCATCACCTTAGGGACAATGGGGACTAAATAAACATACAGGGTTAAAAAAAACTTTAAAATGTGTATTATTATTGTTTTTTTTTTTTTATATATCAGTCTGGATATTACTGCTGCATCCTTTCAAAAACATGAGGATTAATTGCATGTTTGTATTTACATGACAATTTAACACGAGGTAGGTGGTTGAGGTAGACCTTTTCTTCCATAAAGGAAGTTTCTCCTTGCTCTCACCCTGGGCTTGCTCTTGGGGATTTTGCTGGGTTTCTTCTCAAGATAGTATTTTTAAAGCCTTCACCTGGATTCGTGAAGTGCCTTGAGATAATCATGTATTACGATTGCCGTTATATAAATAAAACTAAATTGAACTGAAAAATGCCAAGAGGACAAAGATGAATAAATAAAGGGGTCTCGATCAGAACTGTTAAAAAAATGTCATTCAGCGAAAACTGCTCATGTGAGTTGTGTGTCACAAATCACATGACTGTTGCTTAAATGGATGCACGACTGGGAGAAGCTCCTTGGGATATAGTAGTGTGAGGTGATAAATTCGGGTGTTGCGGTCACTTGGCTCAGTGGAGACATGCCACAGGATTGAGTGTGTCTGAGACAAGCAGGCCAGTTTAGAGTCAGTGACAGAGCAGGCTGGAATTACCCTCAGCCATACTATTAAATAAGTATTCAGTGTAACAGCAAAGTTTTAAGTATTCAGCCTAACAACAGAGTTATCTGGTCATCTCATCTAAAGACTTCACTGGTCACAGCATTAACTCAGTTGCGAATTAGTTTGATATATCTTGCCATCCTTTAACAAAACTGAAAATAGAGTTACTATTATTATTATTATTATTATTATTATTATCAAATGATCAATTATTTTCACTTTGGATTGTTTCATGAATTGTCTGGTCAATTAAATATCAAATTCCATAAAACACCAGATAATATCTTAACTTGTTCAACAGACTTATAGAAAAACTCTAATATACAAACACCAGCAATTTCTCACAGATGCTGGATCTAGAAAAAAATATGGGATTTTGTTTGTGAATAACAAATATTATAATAACTATTATGATGAATCAAATATCAAACTTATTATTTCTTTATTCCGGTAACTAATTAATTACTTGAGAAATCGTTTCTGCTCCAACGCTATTATTATAATGCAACTATGATAATTCGATAAAACTACAAAATAACGACAAAAAATGCCCATTAAGTATAAACAAAACACTTCTCTGAAAGAGTTTAACCAAATACTTAATATTTACCGTCATGGATGTCAGACTGATTACAGAGTGACCATATTCTAGTTAATATTTATGTGAGATGTACCTAATAAACTGGAAAACGTGTGTAAATAGAAAACCCCACGAAATGGATGAACAAAATATCTTTAATGCAAACTGAGAAAGAAAAACGTCATTTAAACCATGGGTCCTGTCTCGGACTGGACATTATATTGCTCTCACTTTTGACTTTAAAACTGAAACTAAAAACGAGATGTCTCAAAAATTCCCCGCAGCGCTTTATAAAATATGTTTTATCAGAAATGTCGACTGAAAACGAAAATAGGACACCATTCACCAGCTGATTTTTTATAATGTCTGTGAGATTATAACGTAGTAACACAAACCTTCTTTCTCTCAGCTGTTTGTGGTGTTTTGTGCAAAACACAATACCTCCAAGCTGTCAAAGCAAAGGCTTGAAGAACGGCAATTTAACAAAACTGTCTCAAACACGCAAACCTACCAAACCTGCCAACATGTGGTTTAAATGTCTGATTTTTGACGAAGATATTTACGACTGTCATGAGTTTATTTAGTGAGTTAACAACAACAAACCCCGCTAACTGCTAACTGGTTAGCTTAAATTTAGCTGTAGCAAGCACGCGAAACAATCGGTTTTTCAGAGAAAAGGTGACTTGACAACCGGCCATTTAAAGCGGGAGGGTGTGATCAATCCAGAGGGAAAAAAGTTCGCCTTACCGGGAGTTTGGGGTTTACTTCTCCCTTACAACAGTGACAGAAAAACCGATGCGGGGGAACAGCCGCAGCCTCCGCCATCTTCCCCAGACCAGCACAAACACTGACGTCGGTCCTCCACAATCTGAAGCCCGTCGTCCGCCTCCAGCCCGGCATGCACCGCGGCTCCGTCCAGCAAATCCGAGCTGGCAAAGCCGAGCAGCGGAAGTGTTGTGTGTTGTCAACGGAGCCGCATGTGTTTGGACTTACATCAGTGGTATGCTTAAAAGCAAGGGTTGCCTCTGTCCAGGAGCCTGTCCGTTGCAAAGGTTAGTGAAAGCAATTGAAAACCAGGTGACTCGGCTGTCTGAAATGTTGACGTTAATCAGACCTTCTGTGTGTTAAGGCGTCACTGCGTAGCCCTCTGTTTATGTTTATGTAAGTTTTCATATTGTGTATTTTAGCACCGTGGTCCTAAAAACCCCAAATTAGCTAAAATAATTTTTAAGAAATAGGTGTAAGTGGGTAAATTAGCCAAATATATGTGAACACTAAAAATCTACTGGACTAAACTAACTTTTTTAAGTTCAACTTCAAGGCTGTTGTGTCACATCTGTTCTGAAGCCATGCTGAGACTCCACATTCATATGGTTGCAGTATTGCATCAGATGATGGTTCTACATGTCTTGCATATTATGTTATTACAAAATTTAGCCTTACACCTTGAAATCTCCTAAGCCTTTACACAACATTGAGAGCATCTTGGTCTGTTGGTTGGATTCGGTTTGACAGTCAGCTCAGTGAGTCTAGATGTAAGGCCTCGTCTTGTGTTTGTCTGTGCAGATGACTTCCCAGGAGGTGCGTCTGTGTGGTCTTCTGCTGAGAGAGCATTTTGGAGAGGTGGTGGAGAAAGTGGGAACGCACCTGCTTAGGAGTGGAGCGCAGAATTTAAGAATAATCATTCATGAAACAGACCTTCCCCTGGACCTGGTAAGACTCTACGCTTCTTATTTATAAACTTAGTAATATGTATATCTGTTGTTATCTGGTGTACATTATAATTAAATCTGTATTATATTGTCTTTGCATCATGTTTGAGTGTTTGTCACACATACTCTTTTCTTCTCTGCACTGTTGCGGTTCACGTGTACTGTAATTACTTGATTATTTTACACTCAACTGTGATTTAAAAAAGAAAAAAAAGAAAAAGTATTTTAGAAATAATGTTCAACAAGATCATCAATGAGAGTTGATTCACAGGAGAAACAGTAACAGAGATATTAGGAACATGATAATTGTTTTGACAGGCTTCATTTTTTCCTCTACTAGAATGCATACAAGTTAAATGTCACTGGAGAGGAACATTTGATGTATTTCCTGCCTTAACCTGATGAGCAAGCTGAATAAAACCCCTTTTCTGTGTCATCGTAGGTGAAGAAGTCTCTGTGTGTGCTTGTGCAACATGGGGCCTGTATGTTCAGCTCTGGCCGTAAAGGACCTGGGAGCCCCACCGAGTATCAGGCCAGCTGTGATCGGGTTCTGAGAATTCTACGCTATCCACGTTACATCTACACCGCCAAAACCCTGTACGGTGACACTGGAGAGCTCATTATAGAGGAATTGCTACAGAGAGGTCACATGACCATGAGCGGCACGGTTAAGACCGTCGCCGACCGGCTCACACAGAACATGGAGGGTCAGTGTTTGTGTCAGCGATGTGCTACTGAAAACGTGGATGTCTCTGATCATAGCAGCTACAGGATAAGCAAATATAGAAACTTTAATCTTATTGTCTTTTACTTTTTAGTGGAGCGATGTTTCCTAGAATTGCCGACCTGGTAAAAGTGAATTTGAATACTGAAACTAATTTTCACAATCTGTGTTTTGATATTTGGCAAATAGAACAGCTGGACAATGCAAAAACATTTGGTCAGTACAATAGTGAAAAGGCAAAGTTATAAGCAAGAGAGAAACAATACAAAACCAAGACAGGAAAAATACTGCAAAACCCAAGACTAAGACTAAGGACATAAAATGACGTAATAGTAAGAAAGAAATATTTGAAAAAAATTGATGTAATAATAACTTACGTTACTAAGACATACAGTATATAGTTAGTGGTCGGACTGTTGCCTGTCACATTACAACTGTAATGTTACTACTACTACATTTTAGGGATGTCTGTGAAATCCTGCTCTCATATTTGAAGAAGGCCTAAATGAAACTCTGCCTTTGTACTTCATGAGAGTCTGATCATTTTCCCTTGACTTTATTTCAGTCACAGTTTCCTTGTAGCTAACGCCTACTAGCTGTCTGGAACGCAGCCCTTTTATAGTGGCTTCACCACTCAGCGGTGCTGGTGGGCTCTTCAGAAAAGTGCTTGAATAAAAGATATTTACTGTGTTACCTTTAGTCACCGATTATATTTTTGTCTCTTTTTTTGTAGAGGGTCGCAGCATGGATTACAGTGAAGTATCTTCTGCCTTCTCCAAACTGGTGGAAACCCATTTTCTTCAGCGCTGCCCTCCCATGGGGGGAGCAGGAACAACAACAGATAGTGCTGCCCCAACTACTCCAGTTACCCCGGCTACACCCAGTGCTCCTGCTACGTCGGCTAGCACCACCTTGCCCTCACCGGAGAGCTTCCCCGACTGCTACAAAGTGCCTCATATGACGCTCATAGGACGAGGCAAACGCCGCCTCTCCAGTGATGACGGAGAGGACCAAAAGAGTGCAAAGAAGACTAAAATGGATACAGAGGTAACTGCACTTTTCGCACATCCCCTGAATTTGTTAAAACTGTCCTCAGTTTTGTGCAGTAACCCATCTCTCTGCGTCTGTCTCTTGAACACTATTTTTTTACTCAGACACACGGTGATGAGGGGATTTACTGGCAGGTGAATTTTGAGAGGTTCCATCTCCACTTCAGAGACCAGGCCATCATCAGTGCTGTAGCCAACAAACTGGACCAGGTCAGAGGGTCACACCGATAAATTATAAAGCATTATTTTAAAGGTGTGCCTTGCATGTTTGCCACTCATAGGGTAGGCTGAGGTATAGTACGTTTTTATTTAAAGAAAGGGAGAGATACACTTCTCAGAGCTCTATTACAAGTGGTTTATTTACTTGAAAAGCAAATATAAAGTTTATTATTCACAGAGGTGGCATAAGTACACTCACTCTTTACTCCAGTAGAAGTACAAATAGTTGTGTAGAAATAATGATTTAAATTGTTTACTGAAGTAAAAGTGAAAAAGTACAGGGTCTGAAATGTTCCCGAAGTGTAAAATTAAAAAGTAGGCCAGGTTGAAGGACATTTCTTTCAGCTGTTTCTATGCAAAGCCAATTAAACCTCACGTCATATTAGTACAATGTGAAGACTATTAAACAATTGTAACTTCAAATAAAATAAAAAACAATAAAATAATAAAAACAATATACTTTAAATAATGAACATTAACTTCACTCCAATGTGCAAAACAGTTTTCAGTGTCACCATACTCCTTACATTGAAAATGTAAGGAATAGAAAGTACATATATTTGTGTTGAAATGTAAGGAGTCGGAAAAATAAACACTCAATTAAAGTACAGATACCTGAAAACTCTACTTAAGTAGAGCGTAGCTAAATGTGCTACAAGTCCATACTAGAATATTATAGTGAAAGAAAACAGCCGTGTAAGCTATTAATACATTAAATGTCAAACATTGCTTGTTTTCTATACTAAAATGATTAATTGTAGTATTACAGCTTTAATGATTCTAATGAATACATTCCTCCTTCTTTATAAATCAGACTAGCAGTGAGATAGTGAGGACTATGCTGAGGATGAGTGAGGTGACAACTTCACCCACAGCCACCTGCACAAAGCCCCTGTCCGCCAACGAGATCTTCAGGTCCCTCCCAACCAGCTACAACATCCTCAGACCCATCTTAGACCAGTACCTCACTCTGCTGGTGGACGACCCGGTACCACTTCTGCAAGTTTTACATCCCATTATGCCACCTCAATTGCTATCCATAAGAAATATTTCGCTCACGCTCTTGTCCTTATTTACTAGATGGAGTTTGTGGGGAAGGCCGGTGAGAGCGGAGGAGGGATGTTCGTTGTCAGTATCCTTTTTTTTTTTTTTTCCTTTGGTTACAAAGTGCTTTGATGTGTTTTCAGGTGTCAAACACTGCTATGTAATTTTGAATTTATGGACACAAGGATGCTTTTCCTGACTCACCTCTCAGATCTCCACAGAGCTCTGGCCAATCTGGCACGAGCCACACTTGAGTCTGCAGTACAGGAGAGGTAAGCATGTGTGTGTTTCGAATACACAGCACATACACGATCGTCCCTCCATCAGAACGTGTTAGTAATTTATTTGTTCCTAATGATTATCTGTCAACAGATTTGGCTCACGGTCGGCACGCATCTTTCGTCTGTTGCTAAGGAAACGTCACCTGGAGCAGAAGCAGGTGGAGGATTTTGCTATGATTCCTGCCAAGGAGGCCAAAGACATGCTCTACACACTGCTGTCACAGAACCTGGTCCAGCTCCAGGTTTGTACCTCACACGTGAAGATGCTCTCATTATTGTTCTTCCTCAGGCAGGATTATTACATCATAAGACGCAGCCTGTTCCCAAAGCGTTCTTTTCATTTGATTTTTTTTTGTCCCCTGATGCTTGACATCAAGCGTCACATTGCTCACATCTACAACCTTTTAAACAATGAGGAGAAAGTTAATGAAAAAAAACAAGTTCAACTCTATTTTTATGGTGTATTAATATGACCGCCTCAAAAGAAAGAAAGTTACAGTCCAAAAACGTACTTTGTTAATTGTTTGGCACTTGTCTTTAAGATGCACTCAGTCAATGAGATATCTTTTTAAAAATTAGATCTTTAAAAATGTAGCTGTATGTGTGGGCAATCGTGCAGGAAGAATTTAAGTAACGGTTGGACTGGAGACTATTTAGATAACTCAAGCCATCAAATTAAAGGCAGCAGTCCTACTTTTTTGTTCCTTAATCTTCCCACTCATTATCTCTAAATAGCCATCATATTCTGTCCCCTTAAGGAAATCCCAAAGACTCCTGACTACGCTCCCTCCCGTACCTTCTATCTCTACACTGTCAACCAGCTCCCCACTGCAAGAATGCTGCTGCAGAACTGCTACAAGGTAAAACAATTTGAGTTTATAGCTCTGGATGGCAAAGATAAAATAGTAGCATCGGTCTTTTCTGTTTGCGCTATCTCCACCTATCTATAAAAGTGTTGCCTCTGGATGTTTTTTTGTTTGTATGCAGACAGTGGCCAACCTCGTAGAAAGACGGCTGTTTGAAACCAAAGAGAGCAAGTAAGTGCTCCATCTTAACTCCATATCCCTAATGTTTTTTCACATGGTCAAGGTTCTCTAGCTCTCACAGTAACTGTGCGACAGATGAATAGCTTGACTGGGGGTTTCATAAGCTGATTGGTTTTGTGTTTGTTCGGCAGGCGTCTGTTGGAGAAATCCCAGAGAATTGAGGCCATTCTGGCATCTCTGCAGGCCAGCGGGGCCGAGCCAGAACAGCTGACAGAGGTCGAAGAAATGATCACCGCTCCTGAAAAACAACAGCTGGAGTCTCTACGGCTTCACATTAACAAGTAAGAAGACACATTAAAAACTACTTCTCAATCTGGTCTGGTGGTGTTACTGTTCTTTTGATTGTCCTTTTCCCTCCAGGCTAGATTCAGCCGAGAACCAGGTAGATGAAACCATGTTTCTACTGGAAGCTTACATCAACTCTACTGCCACCTCCACAACTTGAGAGTCCCATATACCAGTATTAAAATGCACCCATAGTACTTATAAAAGACTGCCTACCACGTTTGTGTATGATTGCCGGAAAGTCCAACTCTTTTATAATTTTTATGTTTGAAATGTTTCAGTTTGAGGTGGAATAAAATGTGAATAGCTGTGTGTTTGTTTTGTTTTTTTATTGTGTGCATCAGCAAATGAGTAAAGTGCTACTAGAATGCCTCTTTTTAACACTTTTAATTTCATTAGAACAAACACAAAACTGTTGAACAAACATAAGGCAAAGTGAACATTTGATTTGCAAAACCATTAAGTTGTCTGTATATTAAATAGAAGAATTGTGGTTTAATACACGTATGTTTTTTTTCTTAAAATTAGAAAAAGATTATTTACATTAAGTGCTCCCGACCCTAGAAATAGTGGGTAGTGCATTCCTGTTGGACCCTCATGATGCTAGCTTTGGTCCTGGAGGACCCTGCTTCATGTCCTATCCCAGGGCTTTCTCCGTGCCTGGTGAGACGTGGACTCCACTCATCTGATGGTCAGCATGTCTGGTGACTGCAGTCTGTGAAAGTCAGGCTCAGTCCTCGTGGTTCTCGTCCTCTCCTCTGTGTTTCCGTGTGAAGAACCCCAGCTGACGAAGAGGTGAGACTGACGTTAAGACTCCGTCCCTCACACACACTCAAACCTTCCACAATTCATTCGAAGTTAAATGTAACACGGAAATACCTTCCATAATATGAAGATGATTAGAGCCAGTAGCAGCAAACCTCCAATGATGCTACCAATCAGAATCCAGAGTGAGATGGGAATAGCTCTGCCTTTCAGCACCTCCAGTACAGTCTAGAGAAAAACAAGAACGAAGGAAGGGATTCGTGCAAACAACGGTTACTCTCTTCATACGGAAAAAATACTTTATATGTATTTAAAATATATGAACCTTTTCAATAGTAGATTGCAAATATTCTAACAAAGAATTGTACCATCTGTGAATATATCAAATTAAACATCGTGCTTTAACTAGTTTTTACAATCTTTTTTTTGACACACTTTCCATAAAAATGTTATACAAAAATATACTACATGAGTGGTTTGTAATTTCTAAATCGGTGCAGTTTGAAGCTTGCTTTGTATGTTTCAAAATGTAAGCTTTTTTAAAAGTGGCATTTGCTAAATTGGAAATGTGTCTTTGAGTAGTAGTTTTTTTTTGTTTTTCTTTGAGTTATTTATTAATATTATGTAATATATAGGTTCTAAATTATGCAAAAATGCGTACTTTTTTAAACAAAAAAGTAAAAGAGCTATCGCAGCACCTAACACAAACCTGTGCGCGGAAAGCAGATTTATTTTTCAGTGAAGTGTGTAAAATTCTCAAATAGCTACTCTTACAGTTGTGATGTTTCAAAGTCTATATTGGCAGAGCTGTCACCGTGAATCCTTGTGTTGTCTTACCTCCCTCCAGACGGTTCCTGTGCCCAGAGTGATGAGGTTAGTTTCCTGAGCTGCGACCTGGTAGGCACCTATTATTTTTGCTGACTTGTACTTTGCCTGGACAGAGAGAGAGAGAGACACAGAGTTGATGATGAATGTTCAAGTCATAGGGCAGATAAACTAGGCCGAAACTCGTGTGTCGCGTATCTCACATTTCGGAAAAAATCATCATGGACCCGGCGGCTGACGCGTATGACGGCCGCCTGCCCTCTCAGAAGCTGCTGGACTTCACACACAACTTCTATACACCATGACCTGCTGCAGTTCTGGACAATCAGGTACAAGCACACAAGTACAACTGCATTAATATGTTTGCTGATGTTGCACACAGTTCAGTCGCTGCAGGGCTGCCAAGGCCTCACCAGAATGTCATTCTGTATCATGTCTTCGGGATGGAGCGGCCGGACGTCTTTCTGTCTGCCCTTCAGCTGGGTCAGATCACTGAGCACGCTGCAGTTCACCCCCGTGGCCTGGGGGACAAGTTATATGTGTCAGCTATGATATAACAGAGGTACAAACACACACAGAGGCAGTACTCACATTGTATGAGGAGACGTCAGTGACGGTCATGAAGACTCGGTCTCCTGCAGCCACAGAGGGCAGAAGCAGCCTCAGCTCCACGTTACTCACAGAGTAACAGCCCAGGTTCTGCAGCTGCACACACAAACACATACAGTCTAATTTTGAATTCATCACATTTATTTGTTTTTGAATTTGAGCATGTGAGCCATGGCTTTTTACCCGGAGGTGCGTGTAGAACTCTGGTCCGATTGCCTCTGACACGGACCGAGTAGGGTGGACCTCGTAGCGGTTCAAGTTAGAGTCACTGCACAGAAAAAGACGAAAAGAAACACATGAATGCACAGTAAAGTATCTCTAACAGAGGGTAAATGTAAATATGTACTTTTCACCACAGTTGATATCATTTGGAAACTGTCATTAGCTTTTACTGTTAGTCAGTCCTTCAGCTTGGTTTTTGACGAGTGCATCGGTTTTTTGAGGAATGGACAAGTTATCGTGACATTTTTTAAAATTTGGTTTTAGGGTTTTACTCTTTCAGGTATTATGAGGATTGTTTTACAGAATCTGAAAATGGTACGATGAAAGAATGCATGACATTAAATATGATTTACAAAACCATTGTTTATTATCATGTTGTGCAAATATGGCACCTGGTAGTTGTATTTATAGTTGTACAAAAACAATTCTTTTCTATCTATATCTTTATTTATTTCTATCTCAGGTAACTAAATGATTTTTTCCGCTGCTAGTTTTAGTCTTTAGTTCTTGTTAACTATAACAACTCTTCTTTTCACTTACCTGCTGACAAACAGATCAGGTTCATATTGGACAAAACTTTGCAGCTGAACACTGTTGTCCCCCAAAGTTTCTTCTCTCTCCACACTGTCACTACAAGAGACATTGACGTATGAAAATAACATTCAAAACTGTGCGCTTTTGGAAATCTCTAGTACGTCTTAACTGTGGTGTGTGCAGAACACGCTGCTTTAGCGTCCTACCTGGCAGCATTGAGCTTCATCTGGACTCGACTGTGCAGAGATGTGCAGCTGAACTCAAACTCCAACATAAAGTTAACCTGCGTGCAAAGCAGAGAAGAGCCTGCTGAAGTGGTACATTTTACCCAGAGGATGTGAAGTATGAGTGGGATGAGTCAAGAGCGTGATGCAGCTATTTTGTCAGCGTGGACATACCTTTGACTGGGAGCGAAATACTGGATAGCTGACATTACAAGAGTGGCTGTTGGCACCAAGTGCCGTACACTCAATCTTAAAGTGGGCATCCTCCTACGGTAAAAGAAAATGGAGAGTGAGAAACAGGAACCGTGTGTCTGTTCGTCACGTGTGCTAATGTGTGTGGTGGAGGAATTGTGATGTTGCATGTGTGGTGGTAGTTTGGTCTACCCTGATGCTGAGGCTGGAGAAATGCAGGTTGCGTGAGTAGTGCAGTGTCAGGCTGGTGTTGTAGGCGTTTTCCAGTCTGTTCTGAAGCTGCACCTCCACCGCCAGACGCCTGCGAGGGCTGCGAATCACATAAGGCTTCTGTCTGTGGAAGAAGCACAATGAAAACTAATTGAAACTTAGCAACTGAGTAAATCTGCCATACTGTTAGATTACTGCAGAAATAATACAGAGGATTATCACCATCTGTACCTTGTCCCCGGGATGTCCATGTGAGCATTCAGCACCAGGTCTGTTGTGCACACATCATCCTCCCCACAGTCTTTAAAGAACGGGATCTGAGCATGAAAAATAAGAGCATTTTTGAATCACAGTTGATCATGCTCATGTTTTCTGGCCTGGTCCCTCTGTCCCGCCTTTTTTGGAAGGAAATATCAGCGATCATCTAACAAATCCTGGGTTTTTGTATCAGTACAACATTTACATCGCTTTATCTTGGACATATCCCAGACAGAAAATAAAATGGATAACTATCACCTAAAGATCTTGTTGGCAGAAAGCAAAAAGCAATTAGAAAATGCTTGGCTTCAGAAAAAATGGTCTTACTGGTGATCTCTTTGTCAATATTGTTAAACAAATGCATCCACCAGAACAGACGATCTGTTCTTTTCATCTCCAAAAAGAAGCGGTAGAAAAACAGCGTGAGCGTTTACAAACAAAAAGTGAAAGAATGAATAACAAACAGAATGTTTAATGGAGAAATGTTGGTAATACTGAGAATACTAAAATCACACAATAGAATAGTAAATCACACAAAAACGGTTTGGGCGACTCACGTATTTCTTGAGCGTAGTTGGCCAGCCTTCATCCAAGACTGGACCACTCTCTGTGTCGTTGATCTTAAACCGCAGCGAAAAGCTAATTGGACGGATGTAGTCTGCTGTGTCCTGTTAAAAACAAAAGACAGAGTGATGAAGACACATCATGAGGTTCCATCAAATGAGTCAAAGGTGTTTCTATAGACACTCACATAGACGTGGAAGGGCAGTTTGTAGCAGAGGGTCTTTTGTGTTTGAACTCCAACCGACAGCTGCGTTTGCCTGTGAGAGCTGTCGTCAAACAGGGCCCGTGCTGACGACTTCCTGTCATCCAGCATGGCCGAAATCCACAGTTCTGAGGAGACAGCAGGTAAATGGGACAGATGGCGAGTACTGGACAATTCCCAATCTAATAATCTGAGTGCTCAGCCTACTCGCGGCACTTACAGTCTTAGTGAGTGAGTAAGTCTGTACGTTTCAGGTTTAATAAATATCCCAGAGAACGGGACTCATGCAGTTTATTTGAAGCTCATTTCAAGAAATAATTACTCAAAATCAGCTGCACCTCATTGTCTGCAGTATATCTGTGTCGAACTTCTCTCGTTGTTTGTCGCTATCTTACTGTCACCAGTCTGCCCTCACACTTGTGTCTTCTTCTGGTTTTATTTTTATTGCATCAGATGGATTTATGTTTAATGTGCATGTATTTTTATGTCTGTGCTTCTGCTTTTTGTGTTAGTGTCTATTTAGTCCATATTTGTATTAACATTAGTAGCTTTCATTTTATTGTTTTGCTTGTCTTGTACTGTGAGCTTCTGTGCACTATAAAGGTGTCCTGTTTTATGTTTTTTTTTGTTTTATTTATTATTATTTAACATTAATATTCTTTGTATTATTGTGTCTGCATACTTAAATAAATACATAAATAATCTACAGTATCGTGTAGACAATCTTATATTCAGTTTTTAGTGTGAGTCTGTAACATCTGTCCCGGGACTCCAAATGAAAAATAACCTCTTTACAGCAATTATTCATGTGCAATGTCCCTGCTGAATAAATCAACCAATACATAAATAAATAAAGATACCAAAGTTGTTGCTGTGCGATCCAGGGGAGCGGGAGACGGCTGTGAAGCAGGCGGTGGCATCGAGACAGGCTGAGTCCCTGCCTCCCCTCTGGCAGGTCTTCTGAATAACGTTAATCGAATGGGGCTGGAAGGACAGGCTCACATTGATCTGGACTATGCTTCGGGAGCTGAGAGAGAAAGGAGGGACAGGCGATAATAAAAACCGGATTCAATTTTACAATGTAGAAATGTGACGACATTTACACATTTTTAAAAAACTAACTAACAACAAACAAACTACAGGTAGCAATTACGAAAACTTGGGAAGGAGAGCTTCCTGGACTCAAGCTGAGTTTATGTGAGGTGCGCTTTGGATGGGACACATATAGACTTAAAAGTTTCAAGAAAACTCTCCGTTAAACTATTCAAATGCCTTTATTGTCACGGCATGGTCGTACTAAACCCAATAACGTATTTGATGTATTTTCCAGATACATCCTCTCGGAAATTTCTTCCAGAGATTGCAGTTGTGAGTTAAAATCTATACTATTAACCTTTCCTCCTTTGCCTCGACCCACCTGAGCACCACAGCGCTGCCTTGTGCTCCCACTGCCAAGTCTATTAGCTGGTCTCCATCCAAGTCCAACCGAGCACTCACACTGCGGCCAAAATACTGCAGGGAGGGGGAAATCGAGGACCCTGGGATTCGCTGAGATGTTTGAGAGAGACGAAGACAAAAAAAAAAAAAAACGAAAGATTAGACTGAATTCTGTGACGCACCACCGAAGACGTAGTATTTTTTTTTAAACGTCTCTATTGTATTTTTTTTTCAAAGAACACATTAAGGCCCACAGAAGTTCAATATACAACATAATAAGACAATCCAAAATGACAAAAACATATAACCATAAACATCACAAATGGTGAAGCATAAATAAATACATGAACACGTTAGGGGGAAAAACAGCAAAAGGGTGCAGCTGCTAATAACGTTCGTTTCAAAACCCTTCCCTTCCTCTCGCATATTATTTTTCTCCAGGAAGTTAATATTATTCTACTCCAGGAAGTTATAGAAAATGTTCCAAATGGCTCAGGCTTGTCAGGTTTGTTTCGTGCGGTGTAACTTATTTTTTTCTGGGGCAGAGAAGGAGTTTATTCCTTTCAACCACTGTGATGTTCCACAGCGTGTTTGCTTCTTCCATACACTATACAGCACTTGGCTTCCAGGAGATGAATACCGAATAAAGACGCTACACTTTTACAAATGATAAAACCTTCTACGATTTTATCAGTGAGTCGCATTTGACGCATGTGTCTTGAATATTAGGGTTGAAGCGATGCAGTGTAGATAGTGAGGATGTAGTTGTAGAAGACCGACAGATACCTGTTTATAATTGT
>JAPQRN010000009.1:24352792-24368145 GCA_037367275.1 Coranthus polyacanthus
GAATACGTTCAGCGATAGCTACTTTAAAAAGAAGGCGATTCAACAGCGGGTGAAAGACCAGAGAGAGAGAGAGAGAGTGGCCAAGAAAGAAGGGTTACTGCATGGAAAAACGAGAGTGAAATATAGCAAAGTAAACTGAGGGATGCACGAGAGAAAGAGACGGAGAGACGCACAGATGCCAGCGTGGAAGAAGTGAAAAGGTGCGAATACAAGAAGATGAGTCGGACTGAGCAAATGCAAAGTGTCAGAGTTAGGCTTGATGGGTGAAAGGAGAATGTCGTCCCAACTTCACCTCGCGCCGTTTATCCTTCATACTTTGCCAATTAACGCTGGATAAGAGAAGAACTGTTTTGTTGTCTCTAATTTCAAATCAGTACTTACTTGACGTCCCTCATCAAAGGTTGCATGATATTTTTACCGCAAAGTACAAAAGGAAGTCTGAAAAATAATCATTTGTGGGGAGTTAAATTAATCTCGTGAATGGATGTGATGGTGATGGACCACCTCCAGGATGTAGGAAGACCTCCATCTTATTCAGGACTCATTAGAAACGTTGAGGAATTAGAAATGCTACACTTACTGTATGAACTTATGCATTAATAGTTTATTTTTTCAACATGATTCTGACACGACTCTCATATTATATTATCAGATTTCACATCAAAGACTAGTATCTCATTTTGTAATGTAACATAATGCATGCAGTATACATTACATATTATATAATAAGTATATGAATAAGAGGTATAAACATAAGATCTGGTCAGAACCAAAAACACATAACATATATATATTATAACACAATAAGTGCAGGGTTTTCCTTTGCTTTCTGGGGGCATTTGTAGGTGCTGTTGTTGTGGTGAAGGGGTTTTGGGTTTGATCGTATTTGACTAAAACCTGCATTTTCACATAATTCTCAACTATTATCATAACACTATTTATAAAAACAAACCCACAGGTTGTAGATTTTCACGTGTCACTCGGACGTTAGCAAGAAAAAAGCGTAAATCCTTCAAATTTTGTTTGCGAGTGACTACGCTGTGTCCCATAAACAATAATGATTTTAATTGATTTATGTTTTCAAAAAATAACAAAATGTTGTTTGTATATAATTATATCTCATTAGAAGCAAATCTAAAATGTCAGTAAAATAAATGATATTTCTAGCACGACCATAAATGATAGCAATATGCGGTAGTGAACTCTGAGAATAGTTTATTTTATTTTCGTTTGGCTTAGGTGCTGTAAAAAAAAACCAAAAAAAAACACTTAGGTGCTTAATGTGTGGATCATAAATATTCTACTGCATATGTACATTTAGATACGTGTTTTTATATGTGGAGTCTATTTTTATTTTTACCTCTTTTATCCTCTGTATCACAAACAATGTCCCAAATCTAAATTTTATTTTCAGACAAAATGTTCCAACGCTTGGATGATTCTGTGGAGGAAAGTATTTCGTTTCACACACTGGTATTTTCTGCATCCACACATGGACCGGCTACGTGAAGTTTGTATGTTTGTGTTTCTTTGCTGAGCGTCTCAGTTTAAAAAAAAAAAAAAAAAAAAAGCGGTTTGAAGCGTGAGCTGAGCGTCGTGTGCACAAACCTCGAATGAACCTGAGTCAGTTCGGACGCTAGAGGGAGCCCTCTCCACGTGACAGAGCTTGAGTGTTTTGTTTTTTTTTTTTTACACGGAAAATCCACCTTAAAACAACCGACACTGCGCTGTGCCAGGGCTTCTTCAAACTCTGCGATCAGCGGCAATAAAACAGCGATGATCTTTGTTAGGGAAGGCCACTACGCACCTATGTTGAAAATTGCAAGAAAAAGCTTCACGCGAGATCACAACAATTTCTTTGAACTCAAATCCGTCGCCTGATATGTATCCTCTTACACTTTTGACTAAACCGTGGGCTTGTACTGTTTTTAACTCCTGGCCAATGGCATTCACGAGGATACGGTGGATAATGTGAATTGTGCTTTTAGGGTGGATTTTCCGATTAAACTCTTGGAAGCCAGAATCCAGCCAAGTGTCTTTTGATCTAGATTACATCACACTCAAGGATGGACTTGAAATATTAAAATAAAACTGCAAAGGTTACATCACGTACTGCGCCGCGTATGGCAAGTTAATTACAGCCACCTCGGCATAAACATAAGCGCAATTTTGTCCTCGTTTATATGAATCGATTTAAGAACAGTAAGCGTGTGTTATTGGTTGTTTTTTTTTTCCCCCTCCGTCTTTTAAGTAATTTTGATCTAAATGCCGAAGGGTTTTTTTGGGGGGGGTTTTTTTCCGACAAGTAACCCAAACTGGATGGTTTTCTCTGACTCATCATCAGTTTGGAACTTCAACTCTCCACACGTTTGTGAAGCTGATTTGACGAGGAATATTTCTGACATGAACTCACAATAATGTTTTTTTTTTTTCTTTTCCTGTTTCCACCTCCTCTGTCTGTGTCTCTACGCTCCATCTTTTTTTCACACTGTGTACAGCTCCGCTCAAACGTGAAGCACGTCGGCCAAATTATGCAACAGCCATAACTCTTCCCGGCTCCCCATTGGTCGCTCTACGTTCGGCGGATGGGCGCGGCTAGAGTACGCTCGTGCACTATTGGCTGTGCCGCGGCGGGGGGCGTGCCACCTGATTTCATTCAGAAATCTACCACCGAAGCATCTCTCGGACATGTGAAGATCCTCTGTTTATACTGTTGAGCACATGTCTCCGCTCCGCAAATGTGAGCGAGGCAGCCGGTGGAGTTTGGCAGGTCTCGAACGGAAATGAATGTTTGTTTCCACCTCGTGATTTTTTTTTTTTTTTTTTTTTTTTCCTATCAAATTACGTATTTGCATCATTTTGTCATGTGGGGCTGCTGTTATTGAAAAGCATGAAGTAAAAGCGGCCGTTTCGACTTCCGATAAGCTTATGGAAGCGCGGTTGGACCAATGCCGACGCAGAATCGACGTGACCGTTTGCGACACAGAGAGGAGACGTGGGGTCATATTTGCGAAGCAGGCTGATATGTAGGCTACTATAATAATCCATGTAACTACGTAAACACAGATTATAATTTGAATAACAATACTTTATGAGGCCCAGTTGAATTGCGGGCTACAGTAGCCTACATAAACAGTGGAGACGGCTCAGATTATCTCCATCTTGTCTCTCCAGCTGTAATTTGCCCATAATTTAAATAACGGGTATAATTCAGATAAGGCTTAAAAGAGGATAGTCACACCGGCTGCCGGGCGAGGGCATTGAGGACACAGGAGTAATTGTTTCACAGCTGTTCTGGTTTCCAGGTGAAACGTGATATGAAGTTGGGCCTCTGCAATAAGAGTGGGCAGACAGTTTACAGTTTAGTCTGTCTAAAGGCTCCTGTCTTCTCCCAGATCAGATCAGATTTCTGTTGTGGTGTCTAGCTCTCACCACACCTGCTTGTGCATTTAGCCCGACAGCAGCTTCTGCCTACTTTCACTGAACTGAAACCCTGCATGCTTTCACAATAAATATCTTCTGGGTGAAGTCATCAAAGAAGTATTCGTGTCATATGCAGTATTACACCCTCTCTGCCCCGTCCTAAATGTTACTCATGGACAAATGCTCCAAGTCAGGAGTACGTCTACAATTTATTTAGACCATAGCGTTACTTACAAATGTCAATTCACTCTGCGAGCTTTTCGTTTTTTCAGTGTGATGTTACATTAGGCCAGTGATTGCATTTCATCCCCATAATGTCTCTTTTGTAAAGCACTTGAGCTGTGTTTCTAATGAAAGGTCCTATACAAATAAAGTTTCCAATGACAATTATTCTTAAAGATGAGTAACATAACTTGGTAATACTTTATAATAAGGGTACAAATCAACAAATCATGTTATATGATTCGTGACGATCTAATGCATGAATTCCTGTTGCTCACCTTGAACTAATGTTCAAATCACCGTGGACACGTGATTAATTCACACTTACTTGATCATTAGTTAAGCTTTTGTTAATTCACAGGTACATGTTCATACATTAATTGATTTTGCCTATTTTAAAATTATGATTTGTCTCTAACCCAGTCTTCTGAAACGTAACTTTGACTGAAGTCTGGAAAACATTTTTGCAGAGAACTTTGACTGTGAACTTTGTCCCTCCTCTTTTGCAACAGTATTTAACGTGGGAGGAGTAAATTATTATAAAAACCGGAAACATGTCCTTTAAGTTTTCACTGTGAGTTTGTTTGTGTGTTTCACTGTTTTATTGTCATGTTTCTTATGAGCGTTGGGTAATGCAGCAGCATGTAAATAAATAAAATGCAGCCACAAATAAATGTTTGATTTGTCCGGTTTGACTATAACACTTCATATTAGATTAGGTGCTGTTCTTCTTACAGAGAGGCTGACCTCATGACATGACATGGATATGAAACAAACATTTGTGGAGCACAGCTAATTTGGTGGCATCAGTCAATGTATGAATAACTGTGCATTAACATACCTTGATGGATGATCATGTACATGTGAAGCAAACACATGAATATATAGTGATTTGATTATTAGTTCATAGTGAGGAACAGGAATTGATGATGTATCTGCATCAATTCATACATTAAATCACGAGTCATGCATTAGTGAAGCTTTACTTAAACATATGATTTGTACCATTATTATAAATTGTAACCCATAATTTCACTGATATAACCTAAAGAAGACTTCAGTAGTATTATGTGACAAACATGACAGGCGTGATGGACGTGACGTGACATGTTGCACTTTAACCCACTTCACTGACATGCAAAGGCTTAACAGGAACCTACTGAATTCTCAGGCCTGTCAATACAAAGCACAACAATGTTGAGAGGGTGGACAGAAAAACCAAAGAAACAAGTTGGGGGATGGGTCAAGGGTAATGGGAGATGGAAAGATAAGGATTTTAAGGGGGTTGGTGTTCAACACCACGTCCTCAGAGGAGGTTCACTGGGTTCATGAGCTACAGAGGAATGTTGGTGGGGGATGGAAGCCTTTCCTATATCGACCTTGTTACCTATCCACAAACAGAAACCTTTCCCTTGGTTTGCTTTTACCAAGGGTTAACCATTATTGCATTTTGACAACAACAGGGGTCTGCTTGATCACCTGGTGTCGAGGTTACTAAGTGACTATGTATGTCTGAGATAAACAGTCACTAATATCATCAATAAAACAGGAAAAACAACATGTTGTGCGTGTGTTGAGGAGAGGGTTCAGTGGGTTCATGTGTATGTTGTAGTGGGGGAGGGTACGTCACTACATCCCTGACAGCAACATTCAAGGCACTCCTCACGCTACACTCAGGCTTTTGAAATGTAGGACTACCAGTAAAACACAGAATAATTACTTGTTTCCAAATAAAAACCCATGAGATGAACTGAAATGCTAATATACAGAATATGGTGTAGATAGGACAGATGGTGTGTATGTATGTGGTCCATACGTACTGGCTGCACTGCATGTTGTAAGTGAGGGTCATTGAGTTCACTCTTAAGAGAATAGTGAGGGGGGGATACAACATGAGCATAAATCATAGAGCTGGAAACAGATCTATTAGTGCATTAATGTCAAATCCACCATCACTGTTATTTGGACCTAAAAGTAATCTTAATTAGAAATATAGCGCAGTCACACAACATAAATAAACGTTGTTCATTTTGACCTCAATATGCTTTAACTTTTATCTGAACAGAGTTTTCTGGTTCAGCAACATCCTGAACATAGACTCCATTTTATTTTTTTTTTATTTTTAACAGAATACCATGTTTCTGACACTAAATGTTTCAGAAAAGTAAAACAACATAAGACATTTGAAGAACACGTCTATTTGCCAAGATGCTCGAGAAAATTACAAAGAATTATGTCGCAAGAAAAATGTGTCCTAATCCTAGTATTGTCACCATTAAAGTTATATAATACATCTGACATTTTGCTCCTCAAGGGTGAAACACAATTTAAATGTTCGTTGACGTTACCCTTGAAAAATGTTACATAAGGCTAAACAGAAGGAGTTTTGAGAGGTGCGTTCTTGTAATGAAACAAATAAGGGGTTACTGATGTTGCTTGGAAACTAACTCCCCAATGAAATTCATGTAGGGGCTGCTTTATTCATCTCTAATTTCACACGGCAATAATGAGCAGGATGAATATTTCTTTCTGTCTGAATCAAAGGCACATTTTGATCAAAGGTCAATCATCTGATGACAGTAAAAGAAACCATGTTTCTGCTGTTGGTTTCATCTGAATTTATGTGTTTTCTTTATATAAGCGTTGTGATCGGTGAAGAGTGTTTTTATGTTTTGTTTTTTTTATGTGTGTCGGGGCCATAACTTACATCGGATACATAGAACATATTGTGCATATCTGGAGCCGACGCCGTATAATGAGTGTGTGTGTTTACACCCGCTCGCTGTAGTAAAGCAGCCCTGCCCGACACCAAACACACGGGCGACACATGAGTGGGCGGGACTGTGAGTGCCCGGGCCGCCGTCCAATCAGCGTCTTTTAAAGCAATCACTGGCTGAATGGGTCAGCCAATAGCCTGCGCCACCGCCGGGCCGACAGCCAATAGAATGTGCGCAAAACGTGGGCACGTGGATCGGCGCACATGTTGACGCTCGTAAACTGCCGAGAGAAAGAGCTAGCAAAGGCGCAGACCGAGGAACGGCCGGGCGGTGTGTGTGTGTGTAAGAGCTGAAGCTGGGCGCCCCGATGCTGCTCCAGCTCCAGAGTGTGTACTGACGGATCAAAGTAGGAGATAGAGCCGTTACCGACAGTTTCTGGCAGCTTCTGTTTATATCTCACATTTCTGAAGGTGAGTATTTCCTCTAACGGTTGTTTCTTTTGTGGCTAACGTTTATCCAAAGTTGCCAGGCTAGCCTAAAGGAATTTCCTGTCCCGCTATATCCTGTTAGTGTTCCCCGTACAATTTGTTAACGTAGCCAACGCCTGTATAGCTTTGTTTTTTTTTTAAATCCCTTTGGGGCTTCTAGACATAAATATTATCACCATGTGTTTGACTATTGCCAGAATCATACGCTTTATGCTCCTATTTGGTATTTGCTTTGTTGTCATGTCCTCCAGATTAATTTTTAGTATTTGAGATTATGTGTATTTTGCAAACGTGGCTATAATACATTGTTTTTTTTTATATATATAAGCATGTACTATGTATTAGTTACTGTTTTGTGCATCGCGGTGCGCAGATAGACGTGCAGCCAACACCTGAGTCGCAGCCTCATGGTCCATACCTACCTGTGTAGACACATGCACCATCCTCTCCACCCCATCCCATCCAGCACCAGCTATACCCCTAATCAAAGAGGGCGTGGAAGAAATATCAATGAGGACTATATTTATTAACTGTTTCCCAATGATATGTTTCCCTTAATGCTTAATGCATGTAACATCGTTAACATTTGGCTGTTAAAAAATATATATCCCGGGTGTAAGCCAGACACTAGACAAGTAGCTTGTGTCTGACTGTCGAGTCATTTGTCGGCTGTTGTAGCGGAGCATGCTTAATGAAATCAGTCAATATTTCTGAGACAGAGGCAATGCTGTCAATATTTCTGAAATAGAGACAATTTGTAATTTCAGAGAGTATTTGTTTGAACGCAGTAGACAAATCTTTATCCCTGTTAACTCTCCTTTTTCTGCTGCAAGCACCTACAGAGTTTATTTTGAATATTGGTACAAGCTGTGTTGGTGTGTTTATTACACGCAGAGGGGTCCCTGTGACCCCTCTAATTTCCCCATCTGTGTTCTTGGGATCAGAGACTGGGATCAGAGATTACACAGAAAGATAAAAAAGAAAGAGCAAGACAGATGAGAGGAAGGCACATGGCCAGACATAGATAATGTAAAATGTGAGTAACAGAGGAGGAGGAGGAGGAGGAGGAGGAGGGCTGATCTGCTGAAGAGGAAAGGAAGAGGAGCACCAGAGTTATGTGCATAACGAACAGGATGAGCAGAGAGAGATGAGAGGCATACTGAAACGCTGGCGGAGAGGAAAGAGAGGGGTTTGTGTGTGTATATGTGAATCCAATGGGGGATGGAGAGCAAGCCCGAGACAGAGAGGAGGGGCTAGAGAGAGCACCAGAGGCAGAGAGGGAGAGAGAGAGAGAGAGAGAGGCTGCCTATTCTGATTTCACTACTCTACACGCTCCCATCCCCCCTCACATTTTACTCTCCTCTCCAGTCTCCAATCTCCTCAATGGGAGCCAGACATGCACTACCATTGTGTGCCTACTGCCTACCCCAGTCCCACTCTGCACCATGTTAAACTAGGGCACTGGTATACCCACCATTTTGAGTAATTGTGGTTATTATTTTTGGGAGATAAATAGTTAAAATTGGAGTGGTGCCAAATTAAAAAGAGTTCTTGGGATGTTTTTTTTCCCTGTGTCTTGTACATCCTGTCTGCCTCAGTTTACCCTTCCTCTGAGTCGACAACAACTTAAATCATATTGGTTCTGAGGCTTTTTTGTCTGTGAACTAAACCGTCATAATATTTATTTTCTAATTCTAAACCTTTGCTTCTCAGTCCACAGCAATGCAGTCCCAGGGCAGCACTTCCTCTCAGCCCTCCTTCGACTCCATGAGCTCCAGTGACAGCCTCTTGTTCAGCGACTCGGAGCAAGCAGAGGATGATACAGACGTCTTCCTCACAGACAGCTCTTCCTCTGTCATCATTGGTGGGACGGGTACTGCCACAACCGATGGAGAAGGGGGATCGGAGAGTCCTGGGTCTCAGTGGGCGTGTGACGGCTTCACCGATAAAGAGGAAGAGGAGGAGTCATACAGGTCGGAAAGTGTTGGCAAAGCGGCTCATATCACCCTGGACGAGAGGGCTCCTACCAGACAGATCCCAAAATCTCAAGGAGACTTGCTGTTCGCTCAGAAGGTAAGGACGTGGACAGGTAGCCCAAAAAAAAGAGTGTGATGAGAAAAAGGATGACAGAGCAGTGCTAAAGATCACTGTGCAAGTAAAGCCTAGCAAGTGATTCAGACAGCAAGGCCTAACTTATACCCAGTAGTAATCTATCTTCTCTCTCTCGCTCTGTCAGTGTGCTGAGCTGCAGGGTTTTGTCAGGCCCCTGCTGGAGTTGCTGAATGGACTTAAGAGGGGCCGATTCGATCGTGGTAAGCATCCTTACATCACTGCACACAGACAAGCATGACTGCAGAGTGGTAGCTAAAGTAGTAGATACAGAATGCAGGTTTATATGATCTAACCCTGACCAACCCCGGTTCACTGCAATAGCTCCTTTGTGCAGCAGTCTGTATCAATGCAGACTATTGATGTAGCAGTGTGTGTGAAGTGTGTGTATTATCAGCTCACAAGACTTTACTGATATTGTAAGTGAAAGTGGTGTGTGCACGTGTGTGAGAGAGCCTGTTAGGGTCTACATGTACAAGCAGCTTCTGCAATGTGAATGCTGACTGGCGGCTTATTATTGTGATTGACAGGATTGAGTAGTTTTCAGCAGAGCGTTGCCATGGATCGAATCCAGAGGATCGTGGGGGTTTTGCAGAGACCAAATATTGGGTAAGATGTTGTCCATGCAGTCCCACCCTTAACTCCACAGTACTTTTATGTCCCCAGTTGGATTCAAAAGAATAAATGGTTATTAAACTATAGGCCCAGCGAGTTTTTTAGTCTATCTGAAGCGTCATCTCCTGTTCATGATTTATTGAGCAGTCCTTGGGGAAGATAGAGTTACAGCATTTGCCAGCAGCAAAAAACTTCAGAAGACATTTTTGTATACTGTAGATCTATTTATATTACATAACACCAGATGTTTTCCTTCCCTTTTCCATTTTTATTAACTTGTTTTATTTTCTGCAGGGAGAAGTATCTCAACACGCTGCTCCAGGTGGAGATGATGCTAAAGCTTTGGTTTCCTCAGATCCCAACTCACCCTGTGTCTGCAGCCTCGAGCACTGCCACATCCCCTGCTCGCTCCCTCCAGGACACTTCTAGCTCCACTCCACCACACAAGCACAGGGATCAGTTACATATTCCTGTTAAGGTGAGAACATATGCATTGCTATTAGGGATGGGCATTTAAAACAAAAATACTATTCGATAATCGCTTTGAATTAGTCACAACTATTTGAATATTATTCTATAACCAACATTGTGGTGATGAAATAAAGTTTTTTTTTATCTTGGTTAAGTTTTGTCCCTGACTACAGTCTGAGTGACAATAAAAGAGCTAAACAAGACTAAGCTTTATTATCTGTGACGTTCGCAGGTTCATCTTCAGTTTTACATTAACTTTGCAGTCCTGAAAACAGCAATCTCCCTCTAAAAACCAGTTGGAAAACTGAAAATTGCTGCGCACTACATTTTAATTAACAACCATTAATTACCTTGGTTGGACTCCACCATGTTGTACCGCCATGTTTCTACAGTAGCTCAGAACAGACTTCTTCTTTTTCCTTTGGCTATTACAGGTGCAAGACTTAATATATTTTCTATGTTAATATCCCCTTGACCATAAAGCCCAGAATGGACAAAACAAAAAGTGGCTCTGATGAGGGCTTTTGTGTTTTTGCAGCCACCATAGGAGAGAGTGTTTTGGGGCGGGGGATATTCAGTTGGTTGCAATCTGCAATTTCACCACAAGATGTCTAATATTACACACTGAACCATCAAATTTATGTTTTTAGGACATTTCAGCTTTATTGCCCACTTTAAAGAGTAATTAGTAAACTGTAGCCTATTACATTCCAAAAGTAACCTTCCCAAATCTGTTCCTATATATGCAAATACTACATACACCTTTACTCCAAACTGAAAATTATATTCACTTGCAAATGATTCCTGCTCATTTTGCAGAAGCGCAGACTCAGCTGGACAGGAACCGACTCGCCCACACCTTCCCCTGTGCTTCTCAAGTGCCCTCGTATCAGTCTAGAAGACAAGAGGGTGAAGCAGAATGATGAGGGAAGGGACAGCACTTCGTCTGTGTCATCTGATAAAAACCAAAACTCACTAGAAGTGGCTGGTGACAACCAGGACACAAAGGGAAAGGACAGTGAGGAGCCAGGCACACTATCAAACTACAAAGCAGGTCAAAGCTCTGAGCCGAGCCTGACCTGGGTTCATGTTGCCCCCATCCTGTCCCCACGGAAGACCTGCCCCTCGCACAAGGGCTCATCAGTAGCAGGACACAATGAAAACCAGCCTGTTGCTGCTGTCGCCCCGCCCAACAGGAGGGGGAGTCCAGCAACGCAAGACAGCTCCGTGTCTTCTACCACAACAATCAAGCACCCCAAAAATGTAATGAAGCCAACCCGGTGCCAAAGCCAGCCTGTTGCTGGACAACAGAGTGACAGTGAGACCATCGAGACCTGTCAGGGTCAAAGCCAATCCCCACATGTGAAGCCTTTGTCCAGGGTGTGCCCCGCCCCCTTAGAGACCTGATGTATCAAACATGCAGCGCCGGCAGCCTTGCTTTGCTACAACACCGGGCTAAAAGCTGCTGTGACAAGAGGGGAAGAGGCTGAATGCCTGTGATTAGAAATACATTAAAGAGAGGGAGCAAAGAATTAGAGGAGAAGAATTAAACCCCTCATCAAAACCACTACTACAACAGGAATTTAAAACAACTGGACATAATGTGTGTATAAGTATCCAATCTGTGGGGACTTGTTTACTGTTCTATAATAATCTAAACATATGCACAAAAGTGGTTGAAGTTGAGGGAGATAGGAAAGGAACCTAAAGCTCATGAGCTATTTACAGATTAAGTAATTGGGTAATGACCAATAGGAGAGATTTTAAAGAATTTTGAGTAGTTTAAATAATAGCCTCTCCTTAGTCATCTAACTTGTTCGATCTGAAAAGAGACATATTGATGTCAATATTGAGAATAAAAGCACCTGAAGTTTATTGAGGTATCCTAGTTGACTAACACAGGGTGAGCTGAATTTGATTCAAGTCTCATGGCAGGAGACAAGTGTGAGTTTACAGTCACTTGTAGACCCGGCATGAAAAAGAAAGATTAAAAAGTCATTGGAAATCATGTAGCTAGTGATGTGAGAAATACAGTGTACAGAACACAGCATCATACTGTACATGTAGTGTGTTAGAGTCATTGGAGACTGTGGAAAAAAATGATGTCATCAACTCACGAATGTAATCCAAGAACTGTTTGAGCACTCGGCTGGTGCATCTATGGCAAGGCATTGAGAGGAGTGACACCACGGCAACCAGAGGTCACCCCACTGTTCCTGTCATGCTGTGGATCAGATGTTCTCGCCCGGCCCCGCACTGCAAACTGAGCGGCAGCCAGTGTCACGAAAGTCCAAGAAAGACTTTTAAAGGCCAGCCCGAGGAAAACTAAGGACCACTCAAAGACATAAGACTCTCCCACGGTTAATTTATTCATGTGTTGATCTGACACTGCATTTATTTATTGTTTGTATTTATTTATTAGGCAGCTGAATATTACCAGCTGTGTGATTGCATAGTTTGGCCTGCATTTTTTGAGGTGATTGGAAAGATGCTGTTGACAGTTTGTTTGTGGTTTTATTGCTATGATGAAGGGGAGAAAAAAAAAAAAAAAAAAACCCGAAGGAAATGAAATGTTAACGATTGGACTACTGTGCCTTTTCACCAAATAGGATGTGTTCAGAAAAGCAATTTGGTGCTTTCAGTGCATTCGTACTGCGTTTTTGATTGTTCAGTTGTATTTCACCAAACCAGTAACACAATCAATCATGAATGCCTACATGTAGTCATTTTAATCTTCATCCAAACCAACAGTATCATCAACTATCTGCTTAAAAATCAATATCCAGCTCAAATATTGTTGTAACATCTACAGGTAATCAAAACTGCCTACATTTCTAACTTCCGCATACCAACAGCAGTGGCTACTATTTGTCAAGTGTATTCAATTTTAGCCTTCTTTTTGGGTTGTTTATGTGGGTGGGGGTTCTGATCAACAGAAGAACAGAATGAACGGCACTAAAAACCAGTGCCCCTGAAAACTTGAAAAAAAAAAAAAACAACAGAGAAATTATAAATATAAGGGAGGACGACTTTATTCGCACCTGCTCTAATGCTGCTATTGTTCTTCTAATTCCAGTCCAAATTAAGACGTTTGATAGGAAACTCTTTATTTGGAAAAAAACTGCTCACAATATTCTCACGGGAGGGGTTTTAGTGATGTGATTGGAATAACCTGTATTGCAAAATATTGTAAATATTAAGACTGAACTATTTTTAAATTGATGTGAGTTGTTCACACACGAAAAGATCACAGAGCCACTGGCAGCTTCCATGTTACTGACTATTTTTCGGAGTAAGGACTGTACGCTCCCTCAGAGTCAGACCGTCCTGCCCATCCTGTCTCCAGACACGACGATACAGTGTGCCAGACGCTGACCCTTGATCAGAATCGGGGGGGGGGTGTCTTTCACCCCACACTTGTGTTTTTTTTTATACGGTTGTGGTATGACAGGGAAACCAATTGCACTTATTTAATTTTATTTCATTGTTTATGTCCTTTTTCATGTATGTTTTTTTTCTACTGCAGCGACCACTGCTGATTGGTCAGAAGTCATTTGTTTATTTTAGCTGCCTTCTTCTTCTTCTTCTTCTTCTTACATTGTAAAAGCTGACTGTAGTTCTCCCCGTCTCCCCTCCCCCACTCTGCTGCATTCGTCTGCCCTTGCCCTCTCTCCTTCATCTCCCTCAATCCTGTTAGGATCTTTTCCTTCTAAACTAACTCCGTCTTACTCTCACCCCCATCTTTACATTATATTACTCTTCTGGCTACTTTTTTTCAGTAATGATACAAAGGAAAAAAAAAACAAAAAAAAACCTTTTAATAAATGACACGTTTTTGAAAGCTGAACTGTCTTGATGCGTTTTCTCCTAGTCTGGCAATCATCACATTTGCATATTTTTGTTTTCTTTTTCGCTCTAACGTGATGCGATGACGCGAGTGAGGCTGGTGTTTAGGAAAAGCAGCTCTCGCTAAACAGATGTGTGACTCAATGGGGTGCAGATTTAGAGACTGTACATTTTGAAGTGTGGGTGAGTGGAGGGGGGGGGGGTGTGATGAAGGAACAGAGTGGGTAGTGAGAAGGAGGGGTGGTAGGGTGTGAGACTTCAGTCACTGTAATCTGACTGGCAGTCGTAGGGGGGGGGGGCTGGCTGATCCGCCAACCAGCTGCTTGTACAGAGGGCAAACAAGACTAGTTTAAATGTGCACTCATATAGTTAGTTAATTCTTTATTTACAGACGTCACAATAAGTCCATCCTACCAGACTCCTCTACGTACTTTGTGATATGTCGTGTATTTCTGGTCCAGATGGCTCCGGTCTGATCTCTGCCACTGGACCAAAATTAAAGGGTGAAAGTCAAAACTTAATTTAACACTGATCACTCAGCACGCGTCCTCTACTGCTGTAAAAGTTTATGACAGAAACTACTGCTTGTGCTGCCAGTGACGGGCTTAAACATGTATTTTAACACAAGCTTAATTTCATATGCAAACGAATCAAAGAAAACCCCGAAATTGCAAAGTGCAAGTTAAATATAATATCATGTTGCACGTGATGATGGCATCATTTTTACACATCTCTCACAGCTGTTAAGAACAAAATGATTATTTACATGTGAAAGGTGTGTTTTAGCCTAGAATTTCAATAATTAGTCAATCACTCGGTCGACAGAAAAGTAATCAGCAACTACACTGATAAATGCGATATAGTCTGAAGCAAAAACTTCCCCGCTTCAAGCCTCTGTAATGTTAGGTTTTACTACTTTTCTTTAAATAACTGTAAACTGAAACCCTTTGAACTTTGCCCTGTTAATGGAGCGAAACAAGACAAGAAGAAGTGAATCATGTCTGTTTTTCACCATTTCTAACAATTCATATAAGCTTTTCATCGGTCATTCTAAAGAAAAGATGAGAGGTTTAGTCAGTAATTAAAAATTGAGTTTAAATTTCAGGTTTTAAATGATAATTTGCTTCATATTCCTGAATTCAAGAAGCTCATCCTTGTCTCTCCGCTCCAGTATCACACCCACAGATACAGCGTGCATATGAACACCAGAGTGGCAAATTTTAGGAGGGTGTGGTTTTGATTTCTCCCCTCCGCTCAGATGGGATAAAATAAGCCACGCCGCATGCACACACCCACATACACCCACACAAACATACCCGGTGATAAACACAGACGCACACGCGTGTGCCACTCCCCGCTCTGACACACTGACTGGCTGATTTTGTGATGGGCCTGTCTCTGACACACTGACTGCTACGTTACAACAGAGTCCGCCCTCCCTCCCTCCCTCCCTCCTCCCCTC
>JAPQRN010000009.1:24368245-24409351 GCA_037367275.1 Coranthus polyacanthus
CCTCCCTCTCAGCCCCCCCTTGTATCCATGCAGTTTTTAGCAGAGAAGCCCTTCCTCTCTGTCTCCCCCCGCCGCTACTCCCCCTTTCTCTTCCAGAGGATGGAAACAAGGGGCAAAAGGAAAAGGACGAGAAGAGGATGTGTGGAGGGCAAAGAGAGAAGACCTGACATCAGTTCACTTTTGGCAAATTAGAGGACACTGTTGTTTTTGGGGGGGGTTTTTTCCTGTTTTTGTTTGTGTTAATGCCATTTTATTACTACCTCCAACTGTTTTTTTTGTGTTTGTACATTCATCATTTAGGCTTTGAAATTGTAATTTCAAAAAGTTTGATTCCTACTGTCTTTATTTGGTGTGTTGTATTTTGTAGTAATCTAGCACGTAGTGGAAGGTGAAAAGGAGAAGGAAAAGGGAAAAAGACAGTTATTAATATTGCATCATTAATAGGCTCAGTTGTTTTCACTTCTCTGAGCTAGACAGAGTACACAACATGTTTTGGATTAATTGAGCATTTGTTTCCGTGCATCAGTAGGATTGCACGTAACGAACTTACCGCTCCTCTTATCTCTCGACGTGTAGCTTTTAATTGTAGTTCCACGTCCCTTCGTTGGTGTTAACAAGTTGGTGATTAAAGGGTGTCTGTCCAGTTCAGCCGTATGTGAGGCAGCGTAATGGGAGGGAATAACACAATGAGGTGCTTATTCACTTATTCTAAACTCCCCTCCCCCATAATTCTTTCACTGCACTCCAGTGAAACTCATGTGAGGTGAACCACACTGTGACTTTACAACTACGCAAACACACACAGATATGGAAGGAGTGCACTCATACACACACGTGGTCTTACTCACCCCGAGTCCTCAGGGGGTTTTAGTGCCGACCAGTCCCAAAACAGCCTCGATGCTCATTAAAATTGCACAGTGGCCAGCCCTGCATTCGAAATCAGAGCTACTTCACGCTCATTTTTCTGGATCTTAAAGGAACGACGGGCCTTGGCGTGTGTGCACGTGTGTTTGTGTGTGTGTGTGTGTGTGTGTGTGTGTCTGTCTACCATCTGTGGTCCCCATCACTGTGATGTCACCAATAGGGGACACGGTAAAGACAGAGATACCAGCACTACATTTTCAAGGACGCACGTGTATCTCATGACATTGTGTGTGATATTTGGGGCACAGCCGAGCTACAGGCAAATAACATCCTCATCAGTTTCTTTGGCCTGAATGTGTTCATGGGAGCCTGCTCCTGGTGATGCCATCTTACACGACTGCTCAATTATTTAAGTTCAACGAGTGAAAGGGAAACACCCGACAGAACGCACTGTAAATGGCAAACGAAAGGGCCATGAAAAAAAAAGGTAGAGGAGGCAGATAATGAATGAGGAGAAGGTGAGAGATAAAAGCTAACATTCATAGTAGTCGATTTGGGATTTAGTGCAAGCACGTGCGCTCACGCTGACGTACACTGTGAGGTCCTTGTAGCCCATGTGTGAAGTAAAGACAGCAGGATCCCCAGAGACTGTATCTTCTAAGATGATTTACAGCCCCCTGTCAGATACAATGAAATAAAAGTGGGTCAGCATGATGAAATATACCATAACCACACACTTGATGAATCAGAAATCAGTGTGAGGGAACATTGGGAATATTTTAACTAAACTCACGTATTATCCACTTATGTAATATTTATAGTACAGCGATAATACACATTAATACACTCAGCTGCTGTTGAGTTGTGATTCATTATATTGGGAAAACAAATGAAGGGAAACACTTGTCTAAATTTGTACTAGGATTAACTTTAGACTAAATGCTTAACATTCTTGTAATATAATAAATTAATTCACACAGCACACGCCCACAACGCTCCATTGCACTTGTTTTAGCTGACAAGCAATGTCTAAGTCACTGTTTGAGTGCGTGCACTTGCATGTGAAACTGTGTGTGAATGTGTGTTTGGCTTTTCTATGTGAACTTGTATAGAAATATCTGTGGTATTGTCATATTATGCGCTGTGGCGTCATTACATAATGGAGTTGGCTGGCGAGAGAATTGGTGGTGGTGGTGGTGGGGGGGTGGGTTGTGTTCAGGTGGGGGGTGGGGTGGCGGTGGGCAGACAACACATGCGAGGTGCCGATGTGGGATTCAAGGTGGTGGTAGCCGAGTGGGTAAGTGGGAGTGAGTGAGTTGTTTGTTTGTACATGAATCATTTAATTAATACACTGATCTTGTAAATGGCATGCAAACATTTAAGTAGGAAGTTTTATTTTAAAAGCTTGTAAATGACAGTTGTGTATTGTGCTGAAATGATTAAATCAACTGGTCAACAGAAAATTTCAACCTTCATGAAACCAATAACCATCCAGTGTTTTCAAGTGTTACTGTAACCTCTTTTTTTTTTGGTTTGTTTACTGCACAGACTTCAGTTGCAGCTGTATTCTCCTGAAACACACATCTGCAGTGTTTTGATTTTGAGTCGGCTCAAGGAGCTAACTGGATGCAAGTTTTTGTTTATGTAAACAAGGGGCAGTTGGTGGCGGAGAAAGCTCAGATTTCATCATTGAAAAACAAGAAACACACACACGCAGTGGGATGTAATAAGATGTTTCTTCTGCCACACATGTAAACGATTTAATCGAACTATGACCTTATATATGAAAGAGCTGTAGCGTAAACACATATGGAAACAACGAGTGAAGGGCAGTGGACAAATTGAGGGTGATGTGTCACTTATGAATGAGCAGCTGATGGACACGATGATGGGTGAGTTATTTAAAAGGACTAATTCTAGCTATTATAATGGCTGATGTGTTGTTGACCATTAAAACACAGCAAAAAAGAGCAGTTCTGGCTAACTGCGGTACAAACATCCTGTATGGTTATATACGCTGTTAGCACTGTACGTGGCTGAAAACAAGCCATGGCAGTTTGTTGTGGAGGGAGGGAGGGATCTGGTGTACCCTCAGGCGCACTGCTGCTTTCATGCTTACACTACTACGAATGCACTCGGTTGACCCACATCACGCTAGGATTGAGAAAAAAATGAGGGGGGAGGACCAGCCGTGGAAGGAAATAGAGATCACATGATGATCTCAGTTCAGGAGTCAGTGGTAGGAAACAGGCGATGTTTCACTCTAGACTGAACAGAAAAATAGGTTTTGGTTTTGTGAAATAAACTAAGAGCCGAGCAATAACCTCAGAGGAGGCAAGTGAAAAAGAGATTAGACTAGACTAGAATCAGACTAATAATGTTGAAGGTTTAGTGCAATTTGGTTACAAGCATATTTACTTATTTAACTGACTGACCTGACTTCGTTTTTTTACATGATTCAAAGAAATACAGTTATTTTTTTAGAAAGAATAAAATCACAAATGATAATAGTTATTCATATATTGCAGCGCTTCAGGGGCTGACTTTGCCAGAGCTTATCATTAATTAAACGGGACCAGCAAAAAAAAAAATGATCACCTTCATAATGAACTAAAGCTAGCGACAGATGTGACAGCTCTCAAAACTGCTGTTTAACTGTGCAGCAGTATTCATGACAAGAATATAGATATTGGGTGTTAACTTTTTTCTTCTTCACCAAATTATTGAAATTCCATCTTAATTTAAAATGCATATACAATAATTAAAAGATACATATGTTTCTACTGTATTCAGTATTTGTAGTATTTGTTTTGTCATTTAAAGTTGAATTTACTTATTTTTAACAATTTTGTGTAGCACAATAACTTTTTCATTTTTACGGTCAACCCTTTTTTGCACAGCACTTTTCCTGCAAATATGAAAAATGTAGATTTATCCAAGTACAATCCACAGTGTTTAGTACAATAGTCAGGTATGTACCTACACTGGAATATTTTTATTTTTATGCCACTACATTCATTCAGTGGTTAATAGTAGGAAAGTTGTTTGTGCATGTTTTCCAGTACAATACTAAAATGCATTATAATTAAATTTAATAATAAATGAATAAATCAATAAACTTTTTGTCCCTGTTCACATGAAAACACTTTAAGTTTGCACCAGGTTAGGGCCTATGTTTAAAGGAAAGCATAAATTTGACCAAATTCAATCAATTCACAAGTGACATTATAACGTTAACTTCTTGTAGACCTTAATATTGTTTTTTGTTTTTAGAAGACAGTTTGCTTTGATATATTTTAAGGAGACACTGTCTATGGCGTTACCCGAAAGAAGCCTGACAGATAATTAGGATCGTTTCTTCCATGTGCAGCTAGGAGGAACCCACGAGCACAAAGAATGTTAACATAAACTACCACGAAGAAGAAACAGTAAGCACTTCCGGTTCCGGGTCTTAAACAGAAACGTCGTGCGAACGGCGCGATCAAATAGAAAGTTTTGCGAAAAACTTAGCCATACGAGTGTTTTACCTTTTTCAAACGTGATTGTTTCTCTTTAACCTTTACCACGTAAGCTGTCTGACACAGAATAAAGGCAGAGTCGTAAGGTTTGTAAGTTTACATGAGTGTTAATTCGCTGGTGTTGGTAGCTCGCGGGCAGCAGTGTGCTAACGTTTGTTAGCAAGCGACCGAGGAGGTTGGCGGATGTGATTGGATTTGTGCGTTGCTTTCAACTTGTATGTTGTTACTGTTATGTTCATCTGACACCCAGTCTAACATAACAGTTATCAATAATATTTAGGGGGTATGTGTGTTTGGATGTGTGTCTGTCTTCATGACGCCGTGTTTGGGACGGTCCTACCCGGGTTTTGTGCTCATGGAGGGATTCATGTTGTGACAACCTAGGGGATCATCTGCTTCATGAGCGTCAGTTAATGTTATAATATATAGTAAAATACTCGTTGTTCCGCAGGATCATACGATGTCTCTTCCTAAGCGGGAGGTGGAGGAGTTGAGGCCTTGGGTGGAGCGGACTGTGAAGAAGGTGCTGGGTTTCTCAGAACCCACTGTGGTCACTGCAGCCTTGCACTGTGTTGGAAAGGGGCTGGACAAAAGAAAGACTATAGGTACAGCTGCATTTCACGTACAAGGCTTTCTTTTATCTAGCTAGATAAACGGGTGCAGACGGGAATAAAATTAAAACTAAATGCATGTTACACCGAACCTAACGTCAGAGAAATAAACGATATGTCAGTAACACGTTGTTCATATTTCATTTTACGTGTGGGAAATGTGCATCAACAACTGAACACAAAATGTACTCATTTGCTCATGGCACTAAGCTGAAGATAACACATTGGCCAAGTGTTGTCTGCTTATAAGCTAAATTGTTTATGTGACTCTACAGTAAACGACAGAGTTAAACACACCCAGCTGTCAAGCACTGCTTTACAAAATGATCTCAATTTTCTACGATTTTTGCAGGAATTAGGTTGATGTGGCTTGTAAATGTTTTACTTATATCACATTAATTGTATTATTTCTGTTTATGGAATATCACACTAATCACATTGAGAGATTCATCAATGAACTCTTGGATTTATGCTCATTGTCTGACACTCATTTCCTCTCAGACCAGCTGCGTCCCTTCCTTGATGACTCTGCTGGAGGTTTTGTGGAGCGTCTATTTGAAGCTTTGGAGGAAAGCCGCAGTGCCCGTGGCAACAAAGGGTCAGGAGAAAAGAATCGCAAGAGAGATCTGAAGGTAAGCAAACACCACAAAGAACTGGTTTATGACATCTGTAATATTCTTTTTAACTGCCTGCTTCGTTGGCTTGATTGTGACATGACATGTTATGTTTTTATGTTATTGGTTCTTGTTTTGTATGTCCGCATGCAGGCCGAAGTAAAATGTCTGCCTTTTGTACACAAAAAGTAGACAAAGTATTTCTATTCTATTTAATTCTATCTTTGTAGCGTCATTGTATAATTAAATAATAATAAGCAGTTTATTGATCGCAAATGATGTTTACATTGTTATGCATCCATTAAATAATGATTAGTAAAACTGACACAATGTCTTTATTGCATGCATTAGGCAAGAATTCAGATTCCTGATTTTATTCCAACAGTTTGTAAATTGACTTTTCTTAATAACCATGGGCTTTATTCTCACTATTATAACTGGGTTATTTTTCTTTCCGTAACTAACTCGTTGATTAAAGCAGAACTGTATAAACACTCTCGTGTTGGGATCAGTGGTAATATACATTTTTTTCCCCTAACTCCATTGCTGTTTCTGTTTTTGTTGGTTAATAAGGATGTGTTTGGGGATGAGTCTGAAATGGGTGCAGTAAGAGACACCCCAGAGGCAGGAGATGGGACAGCTGTGAAGCGCAAAAGGGTCCCACGTTTTGAGGAGGTGGAGGAACCTGAAGTTATACCTGGACCTCCATCTGAGAGTCCTGGCATGCTCACCAAAATGCAGGTACAAGATATGTGTGTCTTCATTAGTACAATAGAGCTATATTGTATTTTTTTTGTCCATAAGAATTAAGACTGCACCTAAATTAAAAACATTTTTCTGTGTCTTTATGAATCATTTTTGTATTAACAGATCAAACAGATGATGGAAGCAGCCACAAAACAGATAGAAGAGAGGAAGAAACAGCTCAGCTTTGCCTCATCAGTCCCTGCTGCGCCAGTAATAAGACTTTCCTTTCTGAAATATCAGTAATATCAAACAGTACATTCAGTATGACACTCTTTTGTTTCTTTCTGACTGAAGCGGTTGCCTCTTCCTACACCTGAAGTCCCTGCAATGTCGCGGCTTCTGGGCACTCCTGCTGCAGCTGCTGGTGGTGTTTCATCCATCGCTCCTTCTCAGGCAGCTAGTTTCATGAATGATGCTATTGAAAAGGCCCGTAAAGCTGCTGAGCTACAAGCTCGCATCCAGTCTCAGTTAGCCATGAAACCTGGTATCCTTGGAGCATTGGGAAACACTGGACCACACAACCTGGTGGCACTGGCAAATCTGCATGCAATGGGTATTGCGCCACCGTGAGTAATGTTACCACATTTTAAGGATTTAAAGAAAATATTGTAGATAAATGTCTATGTTTATATGTGTCACTGTCAGACTAGACAGATGTTTTTGTCTTTCTCTATAGAAAAGTGGAGGCCAAAGAGGTGAATAAACCAACGCCTCTTATTCTGGATGAGAAGGGAAGAACTGTGGACGCCAGTGGCAAAGAGGTTGAACTGACACACCGCATGCCCACACTGAAAGGTATAAATGGATTCTGAACATATATAGGCAACATTGTTTTATTTCCTTTTTTGGTGTTCCCTAATTCATTATCTTGTTTGTATTTAGCTAATATCCGTGCTGTAAAGAGGGAGCAGTTCCGCCAGCAGCTGAAGGAGAAACCTGGCGAAGAACTGGAGTCCACGTCCTACTTTGATCAACGTGTCTTTATAACACCAGCTCAGCGCGCTCGCAGGAGCTTTAAATTTCATGACCAAGGGAGATTTGAAAAAATTGCACAAAGAATAAGAACAAAGGTAGGATATACAGAGACTGTTGTCTTAACTTGATTACCATTGGAATATACAGCAGTTGTGAAAAGTACAAAATATTCAACTATGTACCCTGTCTGTTGTCCCTCTCACACTGGATTCTTACCTCAATCAGGCCCAGCTGGAAAAGTTGCAGAATGAGATTGCTCAGGCAGCAAGGAAGACGGGAATCCAAGCATCCACAAAACTGGCTCTGATTGCCCCTAAGAAGGAGATTGGAGAAGGGGAGGTGCCCAATATTGAGTGGTGGGACTCATACATACTGCCCTCCAACATAGACATGTAAGAAACTACTGTATGGGTAATCCCTTAATCTGATTCTCATTGCCATGTTAAATCTGCAGAAAACCAGAAACAATGGCATAAATACTCATTTAATTTTATTGTTATTAACTTGTAATTAGAATATGGTACAACCAGCCTACTGTAGTTAACTGACATGTTTTTCCTTTTTCAGCACCCCAGACACAAAATTTGAGGAATTGGACCTCTTTGGTGTGACCACCCTTGTGGAACATCCAGCCCAAATTAGTCCTCCAGGTAAGTGTAAATAAATAGTGCTTTTACATTACACTTTGAGATAATTCAGACCTCAAAATGACATACAAACGCCATTGAAACACCATATAAATGATCCTGTTTATGGTGTTTATTGCACTGCTTGAAGAAAGGTTTCAATATTTATATTTTTTTTCCTCCAGTTGACACTGATAAGCCAGTAACACTGGGTGTATACCTGACAAAGAAAGAGCAGAAGAAACTAAGACGTCAGACACGAAGGGAAGCCCAAAAAGAAGTACAAGAGAAAGTGCGTCTGGGACTGATGCCTCCACCTGAACCAAAAGGTAGCCCTAAAACAAATATACAGGTATTATTGCCAGCAACTAAAAAATACAATGTAGGAATAAGCAGAATGTAGCTGACTTTTGCTTTCATTTTCTTAGTACGCATCTCTAACCTGATGAGAGTGCTGGGAACGGAGGCAGTTCAGGACCCCACAAAGGTAGAGGCCCACGTCAGAGCGCAGATGGCAAAGAGACAGAAGTTAGTACCACCCTTAATGCCTTTGTGCCTTTTCCCTCACTTTTCTCTTTTACTGTATGGTAATGTTACTGTGTCGCCTTCCCTGCAGGGCTCATGAGGAGGCAAATGCAGCTCGCAAGCTCACAGCAGAGCAGAGGAAAGAGAAAAAAGTCAAGAAGTTAAAAGAAGACCTCACAGATGGCGTTTATATTGCAGTGTACAGGTGTGTGTTTGAAAGGGGAGAGACTGCGTCGTACTTCAAACGAGTAATGTGTGTTGAAATACAAGTATGTCTAATTTTAAACCAATTACCCTCCCTTTACAGGATCCGTAATCTGCAAAATCCTGCCAAGAAGTTTAAAGTGGAGGCCAATGCCAACCAGCTGTACCTGACTGGCACAGTAGTTCTGCACAGAGATGTCAACCTTGTAGTGGTTGAAGGAGGCAAGTTCATATTGTAATGTTTTATGTTTATTAAGGCTGCACGATTCAGTGAAAGAGTCGTATTACGATTAACGCGTCTTATTTGCTTAGTTATGAAGGAAAATGCACAGATTACTGATAATGTTGAAATGTGTATTTTTTTCCCAACTCAAACATACAAACTTAAATTCCTTAAATTCAAACACTTGCAGTGACTGTCATTTAGCATTTTTACATGGTACCTGTCTCTGCTCATTATCAGATTATTCAAAATGTCACCACACAAACACACACAACCTTTAAATTGCAGCCTTTTACGACTGTATAATTGCACAGGCTGACATTGCCATTCAACTTGTGTAGCTCTAATGTTTATGTTTTACATTACAAGTATTTGCAACTGTAAGGAAAAACAGTAGGAATATTTAGTGCCTGTAAATGGCACTATTTTGTGGAAAATATGTTTTGATAAATGAACCTTATACTTTGTTTTCTGTTGATCTGTTACTATTAAGAGTTGTTTCGGTGCAGTAATATTGTCTGTAAGGAATCAAGAAATATCTAGGCTGGCTGTAAGCACTTTTTGACAAACTTAATGAATAACTATTAACTTTTGTACTTGATGTAAAGTGTTTTGTATCTTCATTTCTTTGTCTTGTTTCAGGTCCCAAATCTCAGAAGAAGTTCAAGAGGCTAATGCTGCACAGAATCAAATGGGAGGAGCACAACAGTAAAAGAGATGGTAAGATCGCCTTCCTCTTCCAGTCTTTAGTGCCAGTTGATGTTTTTGTTTTTTACTTATTTCTGCGATGCTAAACTCTTTATTTCTTCTTTTTTTTAAGATCCAGATGGTAATGATGATACAAAAAGGAACAACAAATGTTGGCTGATTTGGGAGGTGAGTGTCTTCATATCCTGCTGTGTGCTACTTTAAAATGTTGTAATGTAATGTTGGTGATCTCATAGCAATGTGTGTAATGATTCCTCTTGGTTCTCCAGGGCACAGCTAAAGAGCGTAGCTTTGGGGAGATGAAGTTTAAGCAGTGCCCAACAGAGAGCATGGCTAGAGAACATTTTAAGAAGCACAGCACCGAACACTACTGGGATCTAGCTCTCAGCCAGAGTGTGTTGGATGGCACGGATGACTGATACCTGCCCGAAGCGTATCTAGTGCCATTCGACGCCCCTCCTACAAGCCTCAGGCACACAGATAGATTCACCGTCTCGCATCCAGCTGGCTCTCTCCCCTGACTGGCTGGCTTCATCTGGGGTTGGACAGATTGAATTTTTGAAGAACCCATCTTGAACATGGAAAAGGAGGAACCATACACCTGTGTGGATGTTTTTGTGATAGCATGACAGATCTGAGTGTACGAAGGACTGTATGTGTGTATGCCTGCATCTCTGTTCATCTGTTTTTTGGTAGGGTGTTCTGTATTACTGAATACAACCTGACAAGTCACTGTGTGATGTAAATCACTTATCCCAGGATTTATGTGATGACTGAAGTTCTGTGATGAAATCCCAATATAATCCCTGTTTGAAATAAGAAGTTGACAGTATAAAAACCACTCCATCAGTAAATAACCGCACTACTACTGTGCCCAGTACATTTAGAGTAAACTTGGATAATGTTATATTGTTTTAAGGCTTACTGGCTTCATTACAGAAAGAGAAAACAGATTGTCCATGTTTTTTTTTTTGTTTTGTTTTTTGTGAAACAGCAACAAATTTGACTCACCTGTAGCTACATTTCTCTGTAACGTTGCAGTCACAGCCTTAAATAAACAGCAACATTTAACTGACATTTTGTGTGTTTAATTCAGTTACAGTCCTCTCTGCTGTCATGAACTTTAAGACCAGCTAGATATTAAATCAATACACCGCTGTACTGAACAGCAATTTGCTCGTAAATAAATATATAGTTACGCATTAACAAAGTGAAACATGGGGGCGTGTTTCCTCCTATTCGTCCTCATTACGCTAGCTTCTTCATCCCCATCACCAACCGACGTTCCGCAGACAGGGTTGGAAAGATGGCGGCCGGTTCAGGGGCTGCAAGCGGCCATGGGGCCCGCAGCTCCACCTCTGCTTTGGAAGCGTCTTTAGACCGGCGGTTTCAAGGAGTATCCAACACTATGGAGTCGATACAGGGACTTTCAACCTGGTGCATTGAAAACAAGAAGCACCACAGTCTAATTGTTCGTTATTGGATGAAGTGGCTCAAGAAATGTGAGTAGCTTCCTGCTGATGCTAACACCGTAGCTAGCACACTTCAGCTAATTCAAATGCAACTCTGACCCGACCGTGATCAGCCTGCAAAACTCTTTCTGTAACGACTTATGGTGGGCTTTCCGCGAAGTGCACGGCATTTCAGTATTTTCTAAAACGGTGCACAATTACGCCTGGGCTCAACTTTAATTTCTAATTTTACTGTATCTTGGAGATGTTATGCTCGCGTTGTTCACACTACTTGAAATTAGCGGCCAGCGAAGCTAATGTCGCTGCTGTTTTGACGGTGTCACTGCTAGCACTGTTTACAATTGGGCCTCAAGGTACATGGGTTGGATAGACCATAGACTGTATAGACGCTAGATTGCGCTTTTTTTTTTTCAAAATGAATCGCCATGCACCGCTTATCTCGAGCACTGATCTCTTGAGATACAGTAGTTACATCGTTAGCTTCTCAGCTTTAGCAGGTGCTTTGTAGCATTAGCGTTAGTTTGATCCGCATGCAAGTGTCGAGACGGCTGACGGTGGAGTAGTCTACCACGCATAATTATGAGTGATGTAGATGCAGTAGCTTGCTCTTTACGCATGCCACATAGATGAACTAGCCAAAGGAAAAAAAAGTCCACTCCTGCAACCTGTAACCATAATCAAATGTTTTTTTTCCCACCGATGAGTGTACGATCTTCGCTAATTAGAGCTAAGTTGTGTGTTCAGGAGTGACGCGGTGAGCCCAAACCCAGCCAAATAATGTCACATTAGCAAAAAATTAACTAGGGCGGGATCTTAAAATATATATTTGCTTAAGCTTTTTGAGGATAAAAAAAAAAAAAAAGTTCTTTACTCACTAGGTTTCTCCAAAATAGAACCAGTACATGTAAAACAAAATGGACACTGTTACACATCTTAAATCTAACTTCAAACGTCTTGAGGTTGTGCAGACTTAATGCACATTCTAGTATATGCGTGCGTGGTTGTTCTCGGTGGTTTCAAACGCCGTCGAAGCAGAAACTTTGCTCACAGTATGCGTTCATTGTCAGCGAGGCATCATGAGTAAGACTGACATCTGATCTGTGCAGTCTAATGTCGCTGTTTTTCCGCATCTCTTTGGGCTCATGTTTAATTCAGCGGTGTTATGCAACCGTGGTTAAGTTACTTTCAAGTTGGATATTTAACAGATTTTTCACTTCCAACGAGCCACTGGATGTCCTGCATGTGCTGACGGTCTCAATAGTCCATCCCTGATACTGGCTGTTCAGGAGGTTGTGGTGCATGTGTGTTCAGAGTTATCCACAGAAACCTGGTTTAGGATGGAAATCCCATTTTGAGCAACCGAGATGTGCTGCTGTTGCTGTTCTGTATTTATGTCTGTATAATATCTGCAGAGGGTGTACTGGTAGTGGCATTATTGCAGTTTATTGGATGTTCCACCATTAATTTTTGCGACGGAACAAAAGGGCAATGGTCTTTACAAAGAAAACTCAATGATGATGTTGGAATGTCTGAGACTTTAATTGTTTACACCTTCATTTTGTGTAAATCCATTACATAGACATTATAAGACAGCAGGTGGACTTTTCTTTCTGTAGGTTGGACTCTGGATCTCTGGATCTGCTCAGTGTGTTTCATGTGATTAAATGCAATTCAGCAGCATTATGGTTTCCGATGCTTCTGTTTTGTACTTGGTGTTGTCGTCTTATTGCTCACAACTCATCAGGTGCACTCAGCTGACTCTTAAGACAGGTGTACAGAAATGCCACGGTCTCCAAGCCAAGTTTTGAGGAAACCAAGAGACATTCTAATCACGTAGACGAGCTGTTGTGTCGTAAGCTCATTGCGTGTTGAAATGTGCACTGATGAATTAAAAGATATCATCATTTGATGTTCAGATGAGTGTGGACAAACCGAAATTAATTAATGCTTTGATGTTTGTTGACGGTGAATAGAGTATTTTATATGAGTTGATGTTGGTGGATGCTGATAAATTCTCATTTTGAGGTTTAATGTTGTTTATTGGTTTAGTTAGTAACATTCACAAGCTTATACTCGAACATTGTATGTTTTGATAGTTGACTTTGCTGAAGCTGCATATTTTTAAAACTCTGTCTCTTATCCCTAGGTCTGTCTGATCTGTTCTTGTAAACCAAAAAAAAACCCAATAAAAATCTGTCATAACAATATGTTTGACTAGGGCAGATTGACAGTGTTCATAACAGTATGTATGTGTAAAAAGAAAAGCTCAATTAACACTATTAGTTAATTTTATTTACAAATAGCTATAATGCATTTAAAGCAGGATTAAACAGTGTCTCTGAATAAATTCTTGGTATATATTTCTTATTAGTATGTTAATGATATGTATGAGAACTCATGAGGAGGTTCATAGAACAATAAAACATTTGATTTAAAGTGCATTTAAAGTTTTTAAGACTGTTAAATTTCAGTGGTACTGCTTAGATTTATTGTAACATAAGTATGTTAGTTGTACAGAACTGACATTTTCAAACATTTTTAATCTCGTGCAATGAATAAAAGATCTTTTATAGGCGCTACCACTAAGTTTTAGTTATTTGAGTTCACTACTAGTTAATCTGTGTCACAGTTAAATTATTTGAACATTTTTATCCCCCTCCCGCATCACTGCCCACAGAATAACACATAACAAAAGCTTATGCTGACGGCACACGATGCACCGCTAACACTGCCGTGCACCGACTGAGCCGCTTTTGTTTTCTGATGTTGAGCAGTGCCAATTAACTAAGAGGTGAGACACCAGCATTTGTGTTGTTGGACACAGGCTGTCGACACTTCTTCAGTTTTAGAGGTCCAAAGTAAGCATTTTTTAATGCGGAGGATCGTCATTTTGATCGTTGTGCAGGATGGTAAATTGTCAGGGTGCAATTTACATACCTTTTAGGTTATTGTGCACATGTTTCCGTTTAGTGCCATATTATAGATCAGAGTAGATGCACATTCATGTACAACACATACAAAGTGTTAAAGCAACACCTGTCCAAGGGGATGACTCTGCATCCAGTCTACTGTAGCCTGTACTTCAGGCTCATCTCTCATTTCATTATCGATTTACATTACTAATAGTTTAAAATTAGCCTATTTTTTTTAGTCTATAAACTAAAAACTGCTTAAATGTAGTTGTACTGCTTAAGGGTGATCTCGTCAGATTTCCAATTTTTAAAAACCACTTTCCAATAACTTAAAACATAGAAAATCAGCAGTTCTTCGCGTTGGAGAACCTTGAACCAGATTATGTTTGTACTTAGTCTTTTGATATGAGTGATCTGGCTGTTGCTGAATAGTTTTTTTTTTTTACTTGTTGCCTTGTTAGTTTTACTTTCACTATGAAATAATGGTAAAAGACATCTTTTTGGATGTTTTCAACATTGAGTGGTTTCACTGAGAAGAGAAGCAGTTAACAGAGTTTTGTAACATTAAATATAATAATATGATTAGACTAAAATGTTGCAAGAATTAAAGAGGCATTTTGATGGGTTTTTTTTTTAAGCCACTGTAGAGGAGAGTGAGGGAGATATTAAGTTGGTTTCAAACTGCATGGTTTCTTGATTTTCCAAACTTAATATTTTTCTAATAATCTTGCTCGTGCTTCTGTTGCCATTTATGAGCTGTGCTCTGTGTGACGCCTCACAGTTTAAGTTTTGGTGAACTGTTACGTATGTATACAGAAGCTGCAGAAATGATAAAACCAGTGTTTATTTTCTCTTAGTTTGCATTGTTTATTGCCTTGTAATTAGAGCTGTAACAATTAATTGATTCATTAAATTGTCTGATTCCTGCTTCTTCAATGTGAATATTTTCTCCTCTGGGGCAGTAAACTGAATATTTGGGTTGTGGATCAAACATGACATTTGAGGACACACTTTTTCGCCATTTTCTGACATTTAATAGACCAAACGATTAATCGAGAAAATAATCGACAAATTAATTAACAATGAAAATAATGGTTATTTGTGGCACTACTTGTAATAGGGTACTGTCTTTTTTTTTGTCGATGTCACCCTTTTAGTTTTAGTTGAAGCTGCAGGTGGACGGCTTCAGTTTCACTACCACTGATATTACTTTTAAGAATCAATACTTCCACCGGTAGGATTCGTACAAAAAACCTGAACAGCCTTTGCAAAAATGTTCTGAAGACATCTACTGTGCTTGCAGTAGATGTGAGATCATGTTCTGTACACGCTGGTCTCACACTGCTCTACGCTTCTCTGCTACAGAACATCCATGGTGCACGATGACCTGTTTTACTGGCTAATGGTTGGCAAAATGTATTTAGATTCAGCATATTAGCATTTATACTGTGTGTGGCACATGGATCTCGCTTTTCATCTGTGTTTGTATTGATATGGACGATATTAGGCCTGGAATACTTGGTACTGGAGCAAAACCAAATATTTTGATATAACCTACCCCTAACTGAAGCATTACTGTACATCTAAATCTGAGCGACATTTATTCCACGCAGCAGAACATCACAGTGTATATTTTAATTGTACATCTATCTTTTTCTGACTTGTGGAGCTGACTGTTTAGTTAATCTAGTTATTTTGAGCAGACTGTAAGAATGTTTTTCTTCTGTGTATACTGAGGTGTTATACTAACTAAGATGATAACTTTTATAATGTAACGGGTCTGCTGTAGTCTGAGGAAGCTTGAATTTTTTTCTTCCTGAAAGTCAAAGAACATAGGTAAACCTTTGCTTATAGGCTCTAATCAATCTATTTTTGGACGCAGTGGAAATCAGAGTGACTACGTTTACGTGCACAAAATATTCCAGTTTTTGCCCTTATTCTGAAAAAGACAAAACTCATAATAAAGCTGTTCACATGGCTAAAGAAAATGAATATCCCAATAGAATTCCTGTTTACATGTGGGCGTGCATACTCCAATTAAATAGTGTTTTTCAAAGTTCTCCACTGGTGGCAGATGTTCCACTGTGTGAATTCAGCCTCCCACTTTTGTTCCTTCAAACAACCTTCTTGAAAAGGTCAGCTTATATCCATAAACCTGTTGATTTGCTGATTTGCTCTGTCATAATGTTTAACAGTAGGTGTGTTTCTCCTTCCGACCAGAAATGTGGATTTTTCTTGAGAGGAACTCCAGCTCATCGTAAACAGGGGCCGTGTGTCGCCACCTGCAGTAAAACACGTAAATTAGATTCACTTTGCGCCGTATACATGTCCAAAGAATCCTCATAAAACCAGAATAATGTCGGCATATCCCACATGTCTTAGTCGGAAAATGCTCCATTTGTAAAAAGGCCTAATTCAGAATGTCCAAACAGAATTTTGTCATATTCTGAATAGTAGTGTGCACGTAAACGTACTCATTGTTCCTGACTTTATTGTATTTCTGTTAGAAAATGATAGATATGACTAACACTATATTTGGGTGACTATGGAAACTGATGTATTTGCCTGAACTGATCCATACAAGCAAACACAGTTAGTCTCAATCTGCCGTGGAATCATTGCTTCTGTTCAGACACAGTAATTAAAGAGTCAACATGTTTTAGGTGAAGACAGTTGATCTGATCTGAAGGGCAGATATTATTGGCAGCACTTGAATACATTTGATGGCCAATATAACAAATGATAAAATATAAAGATAAACACAATTCAGAACTAACTACTTAATTTGTCAGTCACACTCCATAAATACTAATTGACATGGTGGAGTAAAATGGATGACACGGGTTTTCAGAAACATTTTAAGCTCTGCTGAAGTCAAAGGATGGAAATCAATTGTCAGAATAAATTACTCCCAAATATCTTCTTGAATCAGTTCTAGTACTGGTTAGATATTTTGTGGCGTTTATATGATCTTAAACACCACAGCTCTGAATTGTTCATGCACCCACAATGTAACCTTATCCTTTTGCCTGCTTTCTGCAGCTGACATCAATCACCGCTTGAATCTTTTCTACCTTGCCAACGACGTGATACAAAACTGCAAAAGGAAGAATGCCATTGTGTTTCGTTCATCCTTCGCAGACGTCCTCCCTCATGCTGCTCAGCTCATCAGGTGAGTACAGAGTTTTGTTTTGGTTTTTTTTCCGTAGTACTGAACCAATTTTAACAATGTGTGTTTTTCAACTTAACTGCTTTTGTAGAAAATAAAACCGTTCTCTGTCGTTGTTAGAGATGGGAAGGTCCGTAAGTCAGTAGAAAGGATCTTTTCGATTTGGGAGGAGAGGAGTGTGTATCCCGAGGAGGTCATCGCGCAGTTCAAAACGAACCTGAACAAAAAGGAAAAGGAGCGAGAGAAGCAGCGGGAAAAAGAAAAGGAAAAGGAGAAAGAAAAGGAGAAAGAGAAGGAGAAGGAAAAGGAGGCTCCACCTCCAAGTGGTCAGTTCATCTTACAGTTTTCACTGTGCAACCTGAAATATTCAACACTTATATTACTGCCAGTATAATAATTTATAGATGAAGTTGAATATTTGTTTTAACATTCAGGCTTTGTTTTAACCTTTTAGCCCCAACCACCAACACCAAAGCTGCCCTCAAGTCCAAGATTGTAGCTGAGTTCACGGTAAGTCTTGTTAGTTCGTGCCGGCTCAAAGTATGTTGTCCTGCGTATCTGATGTAATAACCGATTTATCTTTCGCCATTTTCACTCATTCCTAGCCCCAGTCACTCATTGAAGAGCTGGCGAGATACAAGCGAGCAGTTGCAGAGGAGGAGCTCAGAGAGAAACAACTGGCAGCTCTCAGGGTGGACGTCTGCAGCACGGAGGCCCTGAAGAGACTGAAAGGTCAGCGGTCACTGAGCTTATTTCTGCATCGTCACACATTTATTGTTTCTCACATAGTGAACCAGATAGTCATATTGGTTTTCTTTTACGCCTTGTCAAAACAAAAGATTTATTACACCAATCATGTCAGACCTGTGTCGTGTAATGTTTTTTCAGTTTGGCAGTGTGACTCAGTTTAGTTTAGTTTTTTTTATTATTGTATGTGACAGTTGTTTATTGGATCTACATTTTGTTCTGACCGTGACAGTACCCTACATTAAGCTCGATTTATCTGTTTGCCTTTCTTCATTGTCTCCTCTTCCAGACAAGGCAGGAGGAAACAAATTTGCTAAAGACTTTGAGGACGGCAGCCTGAAGCTGCAGGAGTTTGTGAGCTTCCTCGAGAAAGAGTTGAAAACCGGGCCTCCTCTGCTGGAAGCTTTGGGAAATGCAGATATTTTCTATGAGATGCAGTACAAGGAGGTTAAGATTGTGGCCAATGTGAGTATTGAGTGAAATGATCGCCTCACTTTTCCTGCTCATCCTTAGAGAATGCAGTAGCTTTTGCTCAAGAAAGAACTTTACATTCTGTTGTTGGGGTGATAAATTTAAAATAGATCTTAATTTATACTAAATGACATTGTTTCTATTTTTCAAAGAAACAAAATTGATCAACAAAATGATGGCCCATACATTTGTAACAATGGCCACTGGTGAACTAATGTTAAAAAAACAAAACAACAAGAACATTATAGTTTCAAGATTGCCAGATCCTATTCATCCTTCACATGATTTACATTTACATTTGTATCTTCTGCTCAGGCGTACAACGCTTTTGCCAACCGAGTGGCCAGTCTGAAAAGGAAATTGGATTCCCTCAAGTCAAGTCTACCTGGACCCGAGGACTCCCCTATCCCCTCGCCCTCTGAAGATGCCCCCTCCCCCACCGGCTCTGACTCACCTTTCCTGGGATTGGGGGCAAGCAGAGCCCAGCTGGACCCAGAGCTGGATGGCAAGGCCATGGATGAAGGAGAACCCAGTGACAACAGAGACCCAGAAGACATGGACATGTCTGACGAAGAAGCTGACGCTGCCTCAGCAGGGGGTTAGTGGTTGAGTTCAGTTGAATTAAAAGGGTGAAAATGTCTTCCTCATGTTTAATGGTTTCCGCAGGTCAGTAGAAAGTCTAAAACCCCCAAAGATTATGGCTTTAAATTGTCTTAAATAGAATTTTGACAAGTCCTAAAAACTGATTGCATCACAAAGTTAATGTTACTATTATAAAGTTGCATTAATTCCAGTCTCCAGTGTTTTTGAGGAAAATTGTATTAAACCAGCATGGAAACGATAACCTCTAATGAAAACTGTGCAGCCCAGTCAGAATTTATTAAAGCACATCCAGCTAATGTCCTGTGATGTGGTGAGTGGGCTAACGTGGCAGCTCTTCTCATCAAAGAAGAGCCACTTCTTGGAGTAATAATTTGAAAGTGTTTCTGTTAACATTACTTTGATGTAATATGTTTGCAAGTTCAAAGAGATCTGACTCAACGTCTCTGCCTGCTGAAGCCTGTTGAAAATAACAAATTTGAAACCTACTGCACCATGTGCAAGAAAACGAACTTTGGGTATAAAAGAATTAGAGTCGCATGGGTAATCATAAACACATAAAGCCACAGTTAAAAGCCACCAGCAAGCTTCAAGATTATTTTGCTTGGCAAGGTGTATGGAAATCTGAATTTCCTTCATATCCTTTGCACTGTTTTTTTTGCCAGTATAGATGTGAAATTGGTCTTAAATTGCATTCATAATGTTGTTAAAAAGCTCTTAAAAAGTCTTTATTGAAGTGTTTATTTTTTTCTCATTTAACTTGTCAAAACTTGCAGAACCCCTGATATTAGGTTGCCTTGCTGCAGTGTTATTGGGTATTTGAAAATGTATCAGTTTTTTAACTTGTTTCCACAAGCAGATGACAAGAAAGACAAGGCGACCTCTACCGTTGCCAAGACTACTAAGTCGGATGCTGTGTCAAAGCTTCCAACAACACCTACGAAAGCCTCAAAGACTAATGCTTCCGCTGCTGCCACGGCCGCTCCAGTGACTCCCACCTCCGCTAATGCTCCAAGTGCTCCAGCAAACCCCCTGGGAGTCAATCTGGCAAAGGTGGACCTGGGAAAGATCAGCTCCATCCTCAGCTCACTCACATCTGCCATGAAGAACACAGGTAGGTTTGGAGATAATATCATGGTGATTAGGGCCTGTACATAAATTTGGACTAAGCGTGGATGTAACCACCGCTTGCGAAGCACCACTGCCCAAAACCTCTCCGATGCTGATGCCGGCCTTGAGAGAGGAGAAATCATGTCAGTGACGGGGCATGAATGTCAACCGTCCCTGCGATCCTTTCCAAACTACAACAAGAGAAGATGCTGCAACAAAATCTGTGTTAGTGACCTCCACACTAGCACTGTGCCTTGTGCTGGAGTTAGGGCTGGTTCGATCCACTGTCATTATGGAATAGTGGTTAAAAGCTCTCTGGATTGTTTGCTTTGTTTGTATTTCTTTAAATTAATCACGCTCGTCTTGGGCGGCGCCTAAGTGCAGGATGCAGCGACAGTGCCTTCACAAAATTCTAATGGGGGGTAGAACTTGTTTGGTGGAACATTTGTACATAGGCAAGCAAGCGGTGGTATTAAAATGAATAAATGCCTGCAAAAAAACGGCACATAAAGACCTATGCCTTTGTCAAAACTTGCCATTTTCAGTGTGTATTTGCTAGTTCCTTCATGTCGCAAGGGGCACCTGAAACATGCAGATAACACCTCTGTCATCTATTGCACAGATAAATGTTAATATAATCACTCCAATCTTTAAGTATGCTATACATTGCATCTGTGTTTTGCTCGGCTATCATTCTGCTAAATGTCACTAAAGAGCTGCATTGTTTGGTAGAAGAATGATTATTTCTTATCAATACATTATTGCATTATTTTGTTGGTGTGTGTTTTTATTTAATGAAACCTAGCCAGGTCTATGTAGTAACTGTTTAATAAAAGCAACACGACCCAAGTGATTGTGGTTTAAAGTGATTTTAGAACAGCTAACAGCTGTTGTTAGGCATGACATGACAGTGATTGGTTTAGTGATCCATAGAAAAAACATATAGCCATTTTCACTTATTACATAATCTGTACCTTTTTTGAGTTGAAAGTAACTCAAGTTTTCAAGGAGCAGGCTGTTGATATTTTAAGTTAAGCACAGCACGTTACTTAAAAATACAGCTTGATGCTTCCTTTTAATCCCATCCCTTTCTGTTCCTCTTCTCAGCAGCTAGTCCATCACCTCGGCCAACTCCAGGGACACCCACCACTCCCTCTGGCCAATCCGCTGCCTCGAAAACAACACCTCCAAGCCCTGCTCTGGCCAACATCCTGTCACGAGTCGACATCACACCTGAAGGCATACTGAATGCTCTGTCTAAAACAAACACACCAGGTAAAACACACATACATAATGCTTAATTTTTCTGGAAATGTATAATTGAATATGAGTAATTGGCAAGCCCAAATGGAATCTGCAGATTTTTTTCACAGTCTTCTCTAGTGATCCGGGACGAAAGTCTGCATTGTTCAGGTTCTTTTTTTCCCCCTTTTTTTGGCTCGTTATATGTTGACAAAATCCATTTAACATAATAATAGTGACTGATTTCAGAAAATATGGAAATTATTACATAAACCTCTTTCTCACGGTTGTTTGTGTTGCCAAGTGGCGCCTCCTTAGCTCTTACAGTCTAAATCAAATTTTTGCCATTTTCCACATTTCCATTCACTTAATGGTAATGCAACACACAACTGTCACACACATGCAAGGGGGTGGAATTGACATTCTGGGAGTTTTCTGTAGACGTCCACAGGCGCAGATTCTGCATGGGCCTGCTTAATCAGCTTGTTTAATAGTATCCTATGTCAGTTTTTTGGTGTCTCCTCTTATTTGTTTCTGTCTCTGTGCAGGTTTGTCCTCTCTCCTGCAAAGTGTGACAAACACCACCTCAGCTCCTCCCACCCGAACTTCCCCAGAAGCATCAGCAGTAAAAACCCCAGTCACCCCAAACACCCCAAAAACAAAACCCTCTCTGGGAAACAGCCTCAAAAGAGAAACGCCGGGGAGAACCAGAGACTGGGACAGAGACAGGCAGCTGTCCCCTCCTCCTCCGCCCCCTCCACGTCCCTCAGCTCCACCTGTCTCTCCTCCCAGCCTAGAGTCTAAAATCAACAGTTTCTTACAGGGTAATCCAGGTTTTAGTCTGGCTTTAGGTGATGTCAGTCCCGATGGTGTGGACGGGACCCCGGTGAGAGACGAGGCTGCTGGCACTCCCACACAGGATGAGATTATGGACACACCTGGGAGTGTGCCAGAATCTCTAGGGTCGTCTGGGGGTCATAACCTCTCACCCACAGCTTATCGCAGCGAGCCCTGGGACGCTGTGATTACCCCATCAGGAAGCAACAGTGACGGAGACTTTCTGAGCTCCTCCTCTTCTCGGTATGGAGGTGGTAAGAAAAGTGGCGCAAAACTGAAGGAGGAGGAAGCAATGAATGCAAGGAAGCAGGCTGCTGTCACCTCCCCCGGTAATGACATGATGAAGGCTAAGAAAGATGGACAACATTTGAAGATGGGAAACAACAGATCGATGGGGGAAAGGAGATTTTCTGCAGGTTCTCGTAAGGCGAGCACAGGCTCAGAAGATGGCAGTATGAGCGGAAAGAGAGAGGACAAAGGGAAAGGTCAGGAGTCACCAGGTGGGGATGGGAAGGAGCGTCAGTATCACCGTATTGAAACACTAGTGTCACCCTGCACTGAAGGGGCTCCCATTCAAACTCTAGGCTACTCGAACCGCCCACTTGCTGGTGAGCGCATTAAGACTGTAGAGAGCATTCGTGTGATTGGCCGAGGTTCTCGGCGAGGGGGAGGTGCTGGCAGTCGGCCAGGGGGAGCGATGTGGTATGAAGAGGAGGAGTACATGGAAGCTCAGCCTCCCTCGCCCCACACTGTCCCTCCATCTCTAAACATCGGCCTGGGAAGCACAGAGGACATTGCTTCCTCCTTGCAACTTCCGCCACCCCCTCCTCCACATCTCCTCCCACATCTTCATCCTCCCCCATCACATCCTCACGCACTTCCTCCTCCCCCAGCTCAGTTCCAAATGCCCTACCACACTGAGAACATACAGGGTCCTCCTCCATCTCACCTCCACCAGCATCCTCCTCCTACATCCCCTTTCTTCAGCGCTCCACCACCGATCCCTCGACCGCCTCCGCCTCCCGCACCGCAGCGTCCTTCCTCTCCATCTTTGCTCCCGCCTGTGCCCTCAGCGGTCATGGTTGGGGGGGTGTTGGTCCCAGTCGACCGTCCCCTATCTCTCCCACACCAAGTCAGACCAGAAGGTGTAGAGCGAGGGGGGCCCAGAGGAGGTAAAGTTGCCCCTCCTCCCCTCATGTCGTCATTGCTAGGCGAGCCCCCAAAGCTGCCCCGCCCTGGCACGGTCAAAGAGCCTTTCATCCCTCGCCATGCACCTCCTCTCCATCGCCCAGGTACTCCAGGTGTCCCCCCACCCTTACTAGGCAGAGTGAAGGAGCCTTTAAATCTACCTCTTCCACCCCCCTCCNNNGACATGTAAACAGTGGGATGAAAACTCTGGCCCACCCTCTACTGCCAAATATGGGTTAGATGAAATTCTAATAGCACTCATTCAGCTGCCCCTCTGCAAAAGCCCCCCGTTAGTCCCCCAGCTCAGCCCCGCAACCAAACCTCTAACCCTGTCCCCCTTCTGAACTTGCCTACGTCCCGGCCCCCAATCCTGACCGACCCCATCCCACAGAGACCGCTTCTGCGAGGCCGAACCCCCTCTCAACATCATAACCAAAATCTAGGTGGGTTTCGAGGGGGGAAGCGTCACGGCCCTCCCTTCGCAGGTGGTCCCTTCCATTCGTCGAAGAGACCCTTCCTGCCCCCTCGCTACTGAAGTGGTCGTCTGTGACGTGCCGATTGAGAAGTGCAAGCCACACATCTAGCTAAACGCTGCGCAGAGTGTGTGTGTTAGCCCTGCTGGTATGAGCCCAGATATCCTTACCCTGTTCATTAGCTTGAATTAAACTACACTGAGTTGTGTGTAAATAGCTGATTAAATCTTCATGCTTCAGCTAGATAGCCAGCCAGTCATCTTACACTGTACAGTACATGAGGTGATCAGTTACCTTAGAGTGTCATGTAACCAACCCTGAACAAACCTTTTTTTCCATCTCTCTATGAACAGGAAATAAAAGTTTCATTCAGGTCTGGTGGTATAATCATGGGGGGGGGGGGGTGTATCAGATAAATCAAGCAGAATAGGAACTACATATCTGGTATTTTAATTCTTCTTTTTTCTTACCTTTGTGGTTCTTGGGGTACATTTCCTGAGAGCGAGCAGAGTGAAAGAGAAAGGTATGGGTCTCGTAGGATACAAAGGAAAAACAACTTTAAAATGTTCGATTGACGTGATGATAGTCCGAAGTAATCTCTTCTTCCATGAGTGTATGGGTGTGTGCTGCGTGTCCTACAAATTTCTCATTTGAAGTGATTTTTCTTTTTTTTCTTTTTTTTTTTTTTTTTTTTGCAGCTGAGGTTGTTCTTATTTCTGGTGTACCTATTGTAAATATTATTCTTCTCTTGCTAGATCTTTTCCACCCTTCTATCCCTTTGCACTGTATATTTCTAAGCTTGTATATATATATATATATATAAAGACTGAGTTGATACAGCTTTTTTTTTTTTTTTCTCTCTCTCTTCAAGCTCTTGTCTCTGTAAATGAAAGACAATGATCGTCACTCATGCTCCCCGTCTTTACTGTGATTGAGGCCTTGGATAAGCTTTAGCCCCTGAAGGATTTCTCTGCATTATCTATCGCACCTCTCTGTCGTCCTCTTGAAACCACCAGGCAGAAGAGGAAAGCGACAATAATTCTGTATTTTTATTTCCAGCATAAATGTCTGCCTGTGCGCGCTTCAAATTAGACTGAGTCATGAAGATACTCAGTAGTGGACGGGGCATTTCAGTTCAAACCACACTCTTGCTAGGCTTCAATATGTACTAACTTGAATAAAATCCAGAGTTTCAATTCAACTGGGGGGGAGGTATTTTATTTGGTGACTATTTATCACTTGAATTGCGCTGTTTAGTTAATTTGCGCTGTTCAGCTAATATTTCTGCCTTAATTTTCATTTACCTACACAGCTACTGCCATTTTCATAATGCATTAACATTTAACACCTTTATTTTTTGTGCTGTAGTGTTTGTTTTGTTTTGTTTGGTTTTTTTTTACTCTACTGAATTGGCACATTTTCAGGGCAGAGAAAAGGATTTGAGCTAATCAGAATTAATTTGAAAATGGTTCATTTTAATATCCTGTAGTTTTGGCTCTTAACTTGATTTAGTTTCTTTGCTAATTTCATGCTTTTCGCTCACATGACTTCAATCAGAAACACTTGTGTGTGTGTCTCTCAACACGTGCAGTGTTTAAAAGGGTCAGCACGATGGCACTCTTCTCCCTCTGTGCAGTATTTTCAATAATGCTGCCTTCTGTCCGACACTGATAGCAGTGTACCCACACACTGAGAAGTGCATGCTGTTGTTCAAAGCCTCTTGTCTCGTGTTTTTGTCTGATCATGTAACTTGTTGTCTTTCCTGCCCACTTACAAGCTAAGCTAAGCACAGTTCATTGAGGCAAACCCAATATCTCCCACATAAAGTTGTTAAACAGATACGATTTGAAAATGTAACCTTACTGTCACTGCAGTGTTAGCACGTCACTAGTTATGATGTTTTACTAATGTTACATGTTCACACACTGTAAACTGTGTGGCTGTTATCAACCCAAATCACTTTGTTGTGTTCACATTGTACAAAGAGAAATCTAGATTGTTATAAACATCTTCTTCCACGCTTACTAGTCATTTATGCAGTCTTAACGCTTGTAAGTCATTTATTCGTTTTCTTTTGACCTGAAGACGAGGTTGACAGCTTGAGTTTGACTGAAGATGCTGATGGTCTGTGTTAAATGACTATCACTGCTGTTCTCATATCAATGATGCTATATCACTGGTCTGTGAGTGTCCAATCCTTTCTGCTGGGATAAACATGCACACATTTATTTGTCATAGTGAATATTTTCATCATTGAAGAGGTGACTAGCCTTTAGAATTATCTTTACTTTTTACACGCAACATCTTAGTATAAGTATAAAGAATAAGGAGTTTTTTGGGTTTTTTTGTTTTTGTTTTTTTTTGTTATTTGTTTTTTGGTCTGTGCTTCCATGAATGACCTGCATCCCCTTCCACACAAACAGGATACATATTTGTTTGCACCATTTGACTGTAAGAAGTTGGTGCTCTTTTTTTTTTTTTTAATCTCATGAGGTTTTTTGTGCACTTTTTTTTTTCCATACAAACGTCTTTTATTTACTCCCTAAGGACTGATTTAGATTCTTTTTGTTTGCTTGTCTGCTGAACATTTGCACAAAACATTACAGTCTGCTGTTTAAAACTACAGCGTTGAAATGTATTTCAAAAACCCTGTAACACTAACAATATTTGACTCCATTTATATGTCCATTGGACAAGCATTTAATTCGCTTAATATGTTGCACGATAGTGACTATTTAATGAATGAGTCACAGTATTATTAGCAGCTGCCATATTCTTGTTATGGTTAAATAATAGTTTCCTTTGGCTATATGTTCTAGTGTTAATCAGTTATTCGATGTATGGATGAATTAACTATGGATGAACTAACTAAGTGTCTTTCGTCTGTTCTGGACATTTAAATAGAGATGTGCCATTACGGCCTACAGCATACGCCAAAATTGTTCAGCCAACATTGAAACGCTGCCAACCCGAGGACGGGTCCATTAAGATTAATGCATATGAGACAAAAATAGCCTTAATAGGCACTCACCTGAAAGAGATCAATAAGTTTATGTACTTCAAAACATGTATTTACATTATTAGCTTTCAGATTATTACACCCCACATGCATGTGTTTTTTTTTTTGTTTTTTTTTTACTGCTTTTTGTTATCATAGAGATGGGGAGATCCGTGAGCAAATACAGGGAAAAAAAACCCCACCTGGACTGTGAAATCTAGTCCAGATGTTGTCACTGACTGAGACATAAAGTTGACACTTATTTAAATAATTTTAATTTATTATTATTTATGTAATTAGAGGCTTACTTGTGTTGTCTTGTAACTGTGTAGGTGCATCACATGTTTTTCTGAAAGTGCTATAGCTCCCCCAAGTGGCCGTTCAGCAGTACTTAAATTCCAACATGTATTCAGATGGGAAATATCCAGTCAACGTTCGCTGAATTGACAAAATAGTATGAAGAAACTCTTTTCACGTTCCCAAGTAGAATTAAGTAGAAACTACTGAGAAATGACTTCCATGTTATTGCGGAGTAATTCCTTGCTTTAGAGTTTTATTCAGTATTGCACTCAGACACTGACTTTTCACATGTAACAAGTATCGGCGCGTCTTTGTTGCAATATTTTCTACAGAATTGGCTCAAAATGTGTCGGTTATTTAGGAAAGCTATATTTTCGTACAGGGTCAAGTATTTGTATTCACCTAGTTTTTCTTAATTCGCCCATTGATCCAGTAGACACTGCGTCGGTCCTCACACTTTCTAAATGCAGCTATAAACATGTTTTCCATGATGGAGCTGATTCACTGATTCAGCTGCTCGGCCATGTTGCCTGTCGTGAAGCAGCAGGTCGGTGGCTCGCTGTGTTTGAAGTATTTAGGGTTGTTCATCACTGAGCGGGGCATTTCAGATGATCTATTGTGATCTTGGATGGGTTTGTGTTGTTCTTTATCTTAATATGTGTTATTATTCGACGTTTCAGAAACATCTGACACATATTTGAAATCCCTTGACCTGACTGTAAACAGCTATTGGAGTTCACGTTGCACCTTTGCCGATAATCCCTTGAATAACTTGAGTGTCCCGTTCATTATGCGCAGCTCCTCTGTGGACGCGCGCTCCGGTCTGGACGCTCAGACCGCGCACGGCGCTTTACGTCGGCGTCACAGGTGTCCGCCCCCTCTCTCCCTCTTTAGCCAATGAACGCCGCCGGTGCTCTCCTCACGCGCGTTTCCGGTGTTATGGCCGCTTTCTGCGAAGGGGACAGTGATGTGGGACATGTGGAAATGAGCGTCTGTTTTTAGGCGGGTGTGTTTGGGATGGCGGCGACGCAGCTGCTCCGGCTGGTCGTCTGTCGGGCGCCAGCTCGTGCGACTGTTCGCGCGCACCGGAGGTACAGCAAGGTGCGAGACCCGCCTTTACTGTAAAGGACTAACATCAGCTAACATTAGCCACCAGCACAGTCAGGTCTGCCAGGGTAGGAGGTGTGTGTAGCTGAGGCTCTGCTTGTCTGTGGTTGAGGAGGATGTTGTGGCAACTAAACTACCATGTCTAAATTCATTTTAAATCGTATTGTCATAGTTTAATAATGGAAGTAACCTTATAACTGGTCTGTTCAAAGGAATAATGGAGACCCTGCCAGACTCACCACTGCTCTCTCGCTGGATTATGTGGGGAGAAAAGCTAAATACCTCATTAATTATAATACTTTGACAGTATTATGTTTCGTGGTCTTTGTTGTGGCCAGTTAAATTAGTATGAAAATTGTGATTCATAGTAGAAGTAAATGACAGCCACAAACTGACAATGTTCTTCACCAAAATGGGTGATGTTACATTGTTTGATATTGATGCATTGTAAACTCTCCACATTATTAGGCACTTTATTATGACAGTAGCAAGTCCTACCTTATTGAAAGTAAGAATATTTAGGTCTTTTTGTTTAAACTGTTTAAATATGGTGGTGGTCAGCGTGTGGTCATGCTGAATTATATATATTATTGAAGTGAGACAGTTTCTTAAACAAAAACCTTGTTTGGACATTTCCTCTACAATAGCACTTTACCGTATTAGGTTTAGCTTAGCTTTAAAAAAGTGTAATAAGTCCAGAATTTTTAATATTTACTTTCCTTCTAAGCAAACAGACCTCGTACAACATTGTCATAACCTTGTTTCTTATGCTCATTTAAAATAGATTTTCTGCTGTTAATAATCACCATCGTCCTTTTTTGACTCCACTTCTTTCTTGTGGTCTCGCAGGTTTCCCCTGCTTTGTCTGAGCAGCTGCAAGTGTTTGAGTCTCTCAGAGAGAAGCACACAAACAGAAGCAGAGTCGAAGCTTCAGAAAAGCCGCTCACTATTCACTTGGCCCACGGTCAAACAGTCAGAGGAAAAGCTGGTGTCACCACACCTCTCGGTATCGCCCAGAGTGTCCGGTAAATACAAAATGAACACAGAAATGTACTGTGTAAGCATGTTGGTGTTAATCTTGCTTGTTTGACAGTGGTTTCTCATTCCAGTGTGAAAGGAGCGCTGGTCAGTAAGGTGAATGGGGAACTGTGGGAGCTCGCACGGCCCCTACAGGCGAACTGTGAACTGCAGCTGCTGGGGTTTGACACATTTGAGGGAAGACAGGTAATGACATTTTCCCTTAAAAGTTTGTTCTCCACATTCCTTGGAAAACATAGATTAAAACTGGATGAAAATATAAGGAGCCAGCACAAGACAACCATTTTGCTAAGACAGTAGAAATAAACATAACCATTTTATTCTATAATTCTGTAGTGGTTGTTGTAATAGGCACCAGGATATTTTACTGTCTTTCGCTCGCTATAAAAGAAGTACATAGGATGGTAGTACCTATATAGTCTTCTGTAAACCTTGCTGTATTTACAGCTACAGAAGAAAGAGCTGCACTTTATTTCTTTACTTAATTTTCTTTTGCTGCTACCATAACTGTCCTGTACTTTGTCACTGGTAATCCTCAGGCAGCGTGGAGGACTGGGGCATGCGTCCTCGGTGGAGTGCTTGAGGGAGTATTTGGTGCTGAGGTATGCAGAGAGGGCGTGTCTGAGCTCGGCCTTTACTGTGACCATCTCCTCGAGAACAGGTGAGACTTTAATGTGAACTTCGGTGTGTTCTAAAGGACCACAGGCACAGTCACTTTATCACTGTGTGTCATTCTGAGACGTTGTCATGTGACGACAACTTTACAAGTGTAAGCGACATTGTTTCAGATTATTTGTTTTTAGAACTGTATATATTTGTTGACTTGGAGGGGGTTTCCCTTGGTTTTCAGAGGGCTTAGGTGCTGTTTGGGAAAAGAAAACCCTGACTTGATGTTACCATCCCTTTCTAAGCTACAACTTTCAGGGCTACATTAGTGGACTGGGAGTCAAACCCGGGACATTATGCTTTATGGTTGGCGCCCTTAACCAGTTGACTACTGATCCCGTCAATGTTGTTATAATTTCTTCTTCATTAATTACATATTTTACAAGCGTTATTGCACATTCCATCTAAAATAATCCATATGCAGCCTCTGACATCTTTTCTTTCCTCATCATCATCATGGTTCTCTTGAAGCTTTCCTTGTATCGACTCTCACTTTTTTTTTTTTCCTCCTTCAGATGTATTAAACAAATCTGTCCTCTCCCACAGCGCTCTGCCTCTGAACGATGTGGAGGAAAGATGTAAGGAGGCTGCAGCTCTTAAACTTCCTCTGTCCAGACTGGAGCTGAACACAGAGGAGGTCCGAGAGCTCTTTCAGGTCGGTAACACAGATGTCTCTGTCACAACAAAACACAATTTTAACAAGGTCGGGCCCCTTCTTGTTGTACAGTAATAAATGAATTGTCTGTGTGTTTTGTTACAGAACAATAAGCTCAGACTGCAGCTTGTTGAAGAGCAGATGAATGGCCCGGTCGTCACAGTTTACAGGCATGTATTAATACACATGCATTACGTCGCCATCTGTGTTACTGGAGCTCTAACCTAAATTAAACTTGTTTCATCCTCTCTCTTTAACTCAGATGTGGGGACAGCATAGGGATCTGCAACGGTCCACTCCTCCCACACACTGGCCTCCTCAAGATCTTCAACATGCTCCAGGTGTTTGTGTATTTTTATTCATTAAGTCAGCTAATATCGTGTCTTTGCTTTATTAGTCATTGCACAGTTGCAAATATTGTTACCTTTGTAGCTATTTAAACAAGTCTAAGGAATGAATGCTAATCCTGGTCTCTTACAGCCAGACCTATTTCCACACTTCACTGAGCCTATTATCATTCTGGAAAAAGAAAAACTTTCTGGCATGTTTGTATTTCTTCGCTAAGCAATGGGTGCAGTGATGTTTTGTAGTTTTAGTGGAACATAAACTAAGCTAACCCAAAATGAACCGAGCAGGCCAATCCGAATCTTCAACAAAACGTGCTATTTTCAGTGTGTAGGTTGTTAGCTTGGAGGCTGTTGTTGTTGATGTTGTTGCACGTAGCAAGGGGGACTTTGAAAACAGTAACACACAGATAACAGGAGAGGAGGAGAATGCAGACTGAAATAGTCAGCGAATGGCAGGCTTATTCCAACAGACTACTTCCTGTGAGTCAGACTACATAACCCCTTGAAAGCTGCTTCAAACATCAAGTTTGAAACTCCAACTCCATTATTCATTTCTGGTTTACATACACTAATAAAAGTGCAGCGTTATCCTAATCTAATCTGTGCAAATGTTTTATTTGGTACCATCTGTGTTGTGGGTCACACGCTGAGTAAATGGCAGCCAGGCTGGAAATATCAGCGTCAGAGTGTTGTGTTTGTCAGAGGCCAGTTTCCTGTTCCAGGCTCTTGCAAACACACTGCCATCCATCAGACGTCCTGTCTCTCTCAGCGGTTCAGCCTTCCTCTTTTGACTGACCCAGACTCTTTTGCCATCTCTTTGTTCACTCATTATTTTTTCGTTCTGCCCGTTCAGTAACCATACTCCCTGTCTGCCCTCTCATATTGCAGCTGTCGCCTGTGACATTGTCCAATCAGACAGAGTCCTCAGGTTTGATGCGTCTGTTAGGTGTGGCTTTTCCAGGCGGGAAGGACAAGGAGGAGTGGGAGAGGGAGCAGGAGGAAGCACGAAGGAGGGACCACAGGCGCATTGGAAAGGTAAGATGAAATCCAGATTAGGAGAGGAGCACAAAACCAAATCCTCTTAAACGCAGAAAGTATATTTTCTTGCAATAAATGTCTTCTTTTTTGTTGTTTCTGTGCAGGACCAGGAGCTGTTCTTCTTTAATGACGTCAGTCCAGGCAGCTGCTTCTTCCTGCCTAAAGGAGCCCACATCTACAACACCCTCACAGACTTCATTAAGGTGAACATACAGGCCTCACTCATCATGTTTAAACAGCCTGTAGTAGTCACTTGGAAATTTTCTCTAAACATCAGGTGGCAGTCCACCTCTAAACTAGCTCAACCCCCATTCAGTTTATATTTTTCCTTCACTTCTGCATGTCAGTGGATTTAAACCAAGTGCTAAGTAATAAGCTACCATGAAAACTAAAATGGCCTTAGTACAGCTGTTGCTGATATTAAAATTGGAAGCACTGCAATAAGATCAAGGGTTCAAAAAGACTATGTGTGTACAGGCCAGTATCTCACTGAATAAAATGTTTTTGTTCATGCAAACAGCAACGGCCCTGATAAAGACTGTAGACTATAGAGGAAAATGTTTTTAAAGGTTTTTTTTTCCCCCAAAAGTTTTCCACTGGTGACAGATTTGTTCGACCATGTGAACACAGCCTCCCTCTCTCATTCCTTCAACCACCTTCTTGTTATGATACTCGCGCACATCCAAAACCCTGCTGACATCCAAGTCTTTCGTAACGTGTTTTCCTTCCAACCTAGTCTCTCATAGCCAGACCCATCTCCAGACTTTGTTAGCACTGTGCCAGTGCTGTAGACAGGTCTGGCACCGTCCACTATTATTCTGGAATAGGTAAAAGTTATCTGGGTTGTTTGGCTAGTTCTCGGGTGGTGTTGAGCGCAGGATGCGATTTCCAAAATAGTGTCGGGAGTGAAGTTGTTTTGTTAACACGTGCACGTGAGGAAGTGCATCATGGTATTAAAATGACTAAATCCCTACAAAAGAAAAGGCCACATAAAAAGACGTGTCTTGCCATTTTCAAGGTGCAGTTGCAGCTCAGAGGTGGTTGTTCTTTCACGTAGCGAGGGGGACTTTCACAGTGATAACACACAGATAGTGGAAGGAAGGAGAATGACAATCCTGCCACTGTGCGATGGAAATATTCAACCTTATCCCGGCAGAGAACGTCCAGATTCTGAATATTCGTGTACATGCAAACGTAGTGATTGGCAGCACTATAGCTAATTAATACCAGGTGTGCTAGTAGCTTGAAACTGCAAATATGCTTGTCCTATTTTTTATGAGTCTGTGCTGGTTGTGTCCTGAGGATGGACGTGTTTATATCAGGATATTGCTCTTGTTAGCTTTCAATTATGACCGTGTTGTGACAGTCTGACCCCGTCCTGCACTCATTGTCACACACATCCTTCCTTCCTGATGTCTCAAAGACAGAATACCGAAGGCGAGGCTTCACCGAGGTCGTGACCCCAACTTTGTACAGCACTGCATTATGGGAGCGCTCCGGCCACTGGGAGCACTACAGCGAGAACATGTTCACTGTGACATCAGAGGGCTCTCAGACCTACGCACTCAAACCCATGAACTGCCCTGCACACTGGTAAAAACACAAACAACCGCATACTTGTGTCTTTACAGAAGTTCATCAGTGTGTGACTCTCCTGTCCTGTGTTCAGCCTCATGTTTGAGCAACGTGTTCGCTCATGGCGAGAGCTTCCTATGCGCTGGGCCGACTTTGGGGCACTGCATCGTAATGAGCTCTCCGGAGCCCTGGGAGGTCTCACTCGAGTTCGCAGGTTTTGCCAGGATGATGCTCATATCTTCTGCACACCTGAGCAGGTACTCAAAACACATTCAAACATAACACAGTTAGACCTTCATTATACTTTACATTTGTCAAGACAACAACCACCAAGACACATTGTGATCCGATTGCTCAAACCATTTGCCTGCAACCACTATGCATTTAACCACATATCTTTTGTCGTGTAAACACTGATGTGTCCTGATGCATCCCCGACAAAGACGTAACAGGAAAATACCTCATCAATATAGGACATTGTAGTTTTCATCATCGTGACATCGCGCCAACACTTGAAAAAATGGAGAACTGACGTATGAGCTCAACAGCTGAAACATTCCATACATGTATATTAGCAACCATCTATGATATTAGTTCTTGAAACGTTTTTGTTTTCTTAGCTAGACCATGTGAAAAAAAATCTGGCAGTTGTCAGGCGGCAGACTGACATAACTGTACATGGGCCTTCCAGCAGAGGGGATGTAGGCAATAATGAAATCTGAACACGGAGACACATGATAGACACGGGTGTAAATGGCCATGTGTCTCAACTGTCCACTACCACCAAAAGTCCATTTTAAAGCCAAGTATAAACAGGGCATTAGATTAATAGATTTTCCTTTTGTAGAACTCTGCATACATGCTCAGGCGTTGTTACTGCGATTAGAAACTGTTAATAGGACACATGTGGAGCCATATTACCATGATTAGATGAGTTGTACAAATAACTCCTGAGGCATTCCAGGAGGCCTCAGTCTGGATGAATGAAGGTCTTTGTCCTGTACAAACACACCTCCATATGTTCATCTCTGTGTCTGTACAGTATGTGTAAAGCTGATCCCTCACATTCTCATGATACTGATCGTGCTTTATCAACCCCTCTGTTGGCAGCTGCTGATCCACAGAGCTCATCGTCACATGACAACCATCAGTGTGGCAGCCTCTGAACTGCTAATTCAGTTTCTGGAGCACATAATTAACGCTTTGTTGTAAATACACTGGCTGATTCTATGTCCCACCTTGGCTTCATGCCTTGCCTTCCCTTAGCTATGTTTAATCCAATATTTATATTTATACTTGTTTTCTATTCTCTTTTCCTCCAGCTGGAAGAAGAGATTGTCGCGTGTTTGGAATTTGTCAGGTGTGTTTATCAGGTTTTCGGCTTCTCCTTCCACTGCCTGCTGTCTACACGTCCTACACCGTGTCTAGGAGAGCCTGAACAGTGGGACAGTGCTGAACAGGTGAACACATACACAAATTCACACACGTTTTTATCATGTGTAGGTATGCCAAATGAACACACAGCCCTGGCATGGCCAGCTGTGTAAATGTGCGTGCATTGTGAGCAGGATCCAGTGAATCGCAGCTACAGAAACAAATCTTCTTTAAACACAGTGACATGGGGTAATGTTATTCACTTAACAGTTCAGTTATATGAGTGGTACTTTCCCGTAAAGAGCTGCTCCTTGCCGGGCTGCTGCACTGATGTATATCTCTAAATCCCCACGGACACTTTTTAAATAGGCACAGCAACAATTTAAAGTGATTCAATTGAGAGTAATTGAACATTACGGCTCCAAGCTCCCACAGCTCCTTAAAACACACACTCAGAATGATGTTCATAATGTACTTCAAAGTACTTACAATCTCTCCTACGCCTACTTACTTACTGTACATGTGTGTGTGTGTGTGTGTGTGAGCAGCAGTTGGAGAGGAGTTTGCAGCACTTTGGTGAACGCTGGGAGTTGAACCCAGGAGACGGAGCCTTCTACGGACCAAAGGTCAGTCGCAACCGCAGCTTACAGTTAAGAAAAATAATTTCCTCGCACAAAGGTAAATATAGTTTAATGAAGGGTCTGCTAACAAAACCCATAACACCGTGTCTCGTTTAAAGACACCATGAAATCAGATTTGATGTTTAAGTGTTTTTATGTGATATTTTGTGCGTTTACGTCACCTACACGCCAGTGTCTGTCCCATCTGTGACAAAAACCCTACAGATTTGTAGGTATTCTTCAATAGTATTTTAGATGTTGTAATTTCCTGGAAAATGCAAAACAAAACAAAAAATATTGTGATGACTCATCCTGCTTGGGGACTTGATTTTAAACTCTTAAGCTTTTTGTAACAAATTTTCCATTGAAACACTTGAATTTTATGTCCCCTGCAGAGCATCATGAGCTAACAGCAGTTATGGGTCGTCACTGGGTCGTTCTGGGTCATTGCAGGCGTTGTTGACCAGTCAGAGCAGACTGGGTTTTTCCAGGAGGGGGGACGGCCTCCTTAGATTGTTTTTTCACAGGAAATATGCAAAAGCAAATGGCACTCGAGTAGCTGTTGCATGTGGACTTCAAAGACCCACTTACTTGCTTCCCTTGGTCCTTCCTGTCTCAATCTGCTTGAAAAATAGTGTAAAGTAATTTTCACAGTCACACTATTTTCCTTGTTGGCTTTTCTCATTTTAGTAAGCGAAACAGGCAACATTGTTTTGCTTCTGGTTCTACAGAGAAAACTTCTGAACTCAAAGTAATCCTGTCGTCACTGTCTAAGAGCACAGAAACATCATTAAAAATTGAAATGTTATGGTTTTCTGAATATTTCTACAGCCCTCACGTTTTTTTGTTTTGTTTTTTTTTTTTACAAAAGACAGCGGTATAATACGGGCACCGGGGGTCGTGTTAACCAAATAGTTTCTGTCATTGATTGATTTTATTTTTACTTTTTTTTTTTTTTTTTTTTTACAACGGATGGAGAAATCTGAGGGCCGTCCGTCATCTTGAGGCCGATCATGCAGTCTGCTAGATCGGCCTCAGTGATCCAGCAGATCGTTGCGTTAACGTCTCATGACGGACAGTGAGGAAGTCTAATGGAACCTGATGAGCATGTCCGCGGTTTTCTGTGAATACATTTTCTAAGAAGTCAGTGTGCATCAGGAGAAAGCCAGCTTCAGGCAGAAATGAGATGATCGAGCTCATGTGGAGGTAGGTCAAGTCAGGGTGAGGTTAGACGCACATGAACACGCTCCATGAAGCAAACAAACATTCCTTATAGCCTTATAACTATATCAGCTCGTCCTGACGCACTATTTTGTCATAATTTCTGTCGATAAAAACTCAGATATGCTGAGTCTGGAAGTGATGGAGGTGAATCCTGATGCTAATGCACTCCTGCGTGTCTCATCACAGATTGACATCCAGATAAAAGACGCCATTGGCAGACAGCACCAGTGTGCCACGATACAGCTGGACTTCCAGCTGCCAATCAGATTTGATCTTCAGTATGTTGGGTGAGTCGTTTGGAAGGAGATACTGATGACTTGTTCTTTTGGCCGTTGGTCCATATTTTCAGGGATTTAAAACTGCCATTTGATTGTACATCTGCAGGTAACGATAAACCCTCTACAGTTAATCTAATTGCCTTAATCAGTTAAATGTCAGAAAACTTAAAGATTTTCAGATTATTATCTCAAAAGACAAATAAAAGAAGTTGTATTAATGGTGCTTGTCTATTTTATTGACCCACATGTTCTGTAATTGCTCAGCCAAGTCTATCTGCACGGCAGGCTAAATTGATCTTAAAACATCGGTCTATTGAATTATCAGTTCAGACCTCCATGCTCCCTGTTAAACCATTTTGCTTTTTATCAGCCTGTCCTACTTCTCTCCGTTTGTCTCATTCTATCAAAGTGTTAGCTCCTATCACAGATTTTTAAAAAATCATTTTTTTTATGTATAAATGAATCAGACACGGAGGTCCTGTCCATCAAATCAGATACTTGTAAATACAATCATCCCAGTATTTTCATAAAACAGTAAGACTCACTGATTTATACAAGGCTACACCGAGGCTTAATGAACACAGAGAAATGAAAGAAAAGCTGCCACTTAATGAATGACCCGACAAACGGGTTACTCTTGAAAGAGAGATTTTAATCACTGATGTTTGACAGATTAACTGTTTGGATACTTTTTCCGTTGTCAACAGATTTTTTTTAACCTCTCTGATTCAGGAAAGATGGACAGTCGCATCGGCCGGTAATGATCCACCGAGCAGTGCTGGGATCACTGGAGAGAATGATCGCTATACTGGCTGAAAATTTTGGAGGGAAATGGTGAGAAGATACTTTGAGTCACATGATGTATCTATGGATGTACCCAGTGGTGGAGGAAGTTCTCTGATCCTTTACCTAAAGCTATAATATGTAACATTTCTGTCTTAAAATATCTGTTACTTTTGTATTTGCGTTATATCGAATGTTTCCAACAATGTTCTCGGAGAAATCTGTAACTTTATTCGCCGTTAAATTTTCATCAGCAACGGTGTTTTAAAAACCTTCCATGACTCCACACTATGTCACATCTACTAGAACTACTTGTATTACAAGTAGGCCTATTTCCACAATTAATTCATCTATTTTTTAAAATAAAATAAAACAAAGTCGCATCTTCAAATTGTTTCAACCGCAAAATGCTCACGATTTTTTTTTTAAAAGAGGGAGAAAAATCACAACAAATTATTACTAATTAGAAAGCTTGACACTTTAAATGATTCAGGCCTTATTTTTCAATGTAATATATATTTCCCGTCAATCGACTAATCCATTAATTGATTATTCATTTCAGCTCTAATGAACTAAAGTTGCCAAATAAATGTTGTGGAGTTAAAAGGACAATGTTTACCCCTGAGATGTAGTGCAGTAATATATTTATAAAGCAGCTCAGAATGGAAAGACCCAAAATAAGCCTCATGTTTTCGTCTTTCCCCATCACAGGCCGCTGTGGCTGTCCCCGGCGCAGGTCATGGTCATTCCTGTGGTGGGCAGCAGTGAGTCATACGCCAAGCAGGTCAGTCCCACAGCAGGCAGACCAGGTGGACTTCATACATTTTCCTTGTCTGCCTGCTGTTATTACTCCTCTTGTTAATTTGAGAAGCACATCAAAGATACAGTCTAAACTGAAGAACCTCCGTGTTCCGTTAAGGTGGCCCAGCGGTTCCGTGAAGCCGGTTTCACGGCTGATCTGAATGACGACCAGGGAGCGACCTTAAATAAGAAGATTCGCTTGGCTCAGCTGGCCCAGTACAACTACATATTTGGTAAAGAAGTCTGCCACACATTCTCTTAACTCCATGTTTATTGGTATGGATGAAATAGAATTTAATCAGTGTTGTATTTGTTTTTGTCCAGTGGTGGGGGAGAAGGAGAGTGAGACTGGGACAGTGAACGTGAGGAGCAGAGGAGGGAAACAACTGGGGAGGCGTCCCACAGAGGAGGTGCTGACGTCCCTCACACAGATACGAGACACCAGAAGCAACCTGGACGAGTTTTGAGGAGAAATCCTGGAAATAATGAGTCACTGATGTAATAAATGTTTGTCTTACGCGTTGAAGCGGTTAAAGTTAAGCTCTGTCTGAGGATGTGGCTGCTACATTTGTAATAAAAGTGTCTTAAAATCTTTTCAGGTTTGTCACTGGTTGATTTGTCCATTAATGGCGTTCGCAAATGAATCTTCATCCTGAAAAGTACAGCGAATACATTGAAGGTTGTTTTAAGATCATTATCAGTCTAATGTCAGCATTACTCAGCCGTAGTTGCAATTTGTTTGCAATAAGCCATTAAACATGCAAACCTCCCTCTTACGTAAGTCTGTGTCATGATATCAGAATAGAAAGCTAGACAGACCTTTAAAAGACTGGAAGAAAGGGAGGAATCGGAGAGGGATTTGACTAAAATAGGAGAGGGAGCAGCAGTGTCAGGGCTGTGTGTTTTCATGTGTGTTTAGTGGAAACAGCCAAGTCAAGGTAAAGGTCAAAAGGATTGGACGTTTTTTCCCTTTTTAATTGAGAAAGGGCAGCCGGATGGAAAAGACATCAGTCACAACAGTGACACCGGAGGTGAGGGAGAAGAGGAGGTGTCGGCTGCCAGAGAAAAAAACGGAGCAGACGGGACAAAAGCACAGCTTCGACAAAGCTGGTTGTGAAACAGGTGCAGATGAGTGTGTGGTTAACTCCCCTGGATCTGTTTTAGCAGGTTAAAGAGGAAAGGTGAGGCAGGTTCATGCCTCGGCTGTAGCCTGTACAAAGGTCACTTGATTTGCAGAAAGCCTCGATCAGATCAATTGCACCGTGACTTAAATCTGTAGACGTAATAGCTGAGCTGAAAGACACAAGAATAGAGCTTGTATAAACAGAAATGCTACTTATTTCAAATCTGTGTTTACGCAGTTAGTGTCTTGTGGTCGAGCGGAGGCGGGCTTTAATGTCCCACAGGGGCAATCGAGTTAACACGCTGCAGTCAGTAATGGCAACAGTAAAGCACAGCCATTAATAAAACTGTCAGAACTTACAAAGAGGTACACAGGTTAACACCAGTGTCACTGTTTTCATTGTCACTTGTCACATAAGTTACTGCCTACAGAAAGCAGCGAGAAGGAAATGCATTCGGAAACTATGGGGCCACCCTGAACAGCTCCTTCAGCCATCTGTCTGCAGTGAAAAAAAAAGCAACACAAAGTCCAACCTTTTCCAACCTCATTAACATATGAAATCATACCGTGTTAGTGGTGGAAAGTAAATGAGTACATCTACTCAAGTGTTTTGTTTAGGTACAGTTTGAGATTCTTCTTCTTCTACTTGACTGTTTCTATTTTATGGAAACACTATACTATTTACTGCACTACATTCATTTGACAGCTTTAGTTACTAGCTACTTTTAGGATGAAGGTTTTTCCACTATTACATATAACAATACATTTTAATGATTCAACCAGTGGTTTCCGACCTTTTTGGCTTCTTGATGTCTCTGAGCTCCCCCAAATAGTGGCTTTTCCCTCTAAACTTCTCATATGGTTTCGTTTCAATAAATGTTCAAATCATCCAATACATAACAAAAAATCAAAGATAGAAAAAGTGAAAACAGATTTGCGCTTCAGAGTCGACCAAACCAGTACTTTTACTTCTGGACTTTTGCTACAGTTTGCTCTTAGTAGAATATTTTCGCTCTTGTAGGGTTTTCCATGCAGGACTTTTACATGTAATTGAGTATTTTTACATCACATAATGGATCTGAGTACTTCTTCCACCACTATTTGTTAGTATTTAATCTATATGTTCTTACTCAGCTGCAGGTTTTGTGGAGATAAAGTACAGCTCACACAGCATTGCACAGTAGTTGCGTAGCGATGACACAGATCATTAGCTCCAGTAAACACTCTTGAAATCTTTACTTCATAGATAACAATATCAGGCTGCCTTCTGCCTCCTCATTTCCCCACAGCCTCTAGTCCTACCATCTTTTCTCTGCACACACACACACACACACACACACACA
>JAPQRN010000009.1:24424411-24450441 GCA_037367275.1 Coranthus polyacanthus
GGAGCATGAAAAGAGTGATTGATACATTGATTAGATTTACACATACTGAATGTACAGGAATGTAATGTACAGTAATGCCCTCAAAACTGCACAAAACGTAGTCAACGTGGAAAGTACCGATTAATCCCATAATACATTTACGTGCATAATACATGTTACAAAAGCAAAATTTCCATTGTATGAATCCCAGATGTCAGTGATGATGTTGAACAATGACGATCAGAAAGTAATCGAAATCTCAATGTACAACTCACTGCTCGTAAACTATTTATTGTTTAAGATATCAGACTGAGTAGTAAATGAGTCTCTGTGTCGGCTCTTACTGGACTGAAAAGGATTCAGCCTGTTTCCACAGTATAAATAGGCTGTTTTTACACCTTCTTCTATTCACCCTGATAAAGGACTCCAGCTGAAACTGGAGTTGGTAAAATAAAGATGCAACTGTTAATGTTTTCTTCATATTGTCACGACTGGTTTCCAAGCAACAAGTGTAAATCCTAATGTCACAGCCAATATTCCTACACAGAACAGCACTTAAATGTATCATTTAAGATATAATGTGTTGTAGCTGCTGTTTCCCCCGTTTCACTAAGATAGACCTTGACTAAGTCTTAGATCTAACTAATAGTCAGACTTCAGACAGATGTCTAGGTGTAACTTGCACAAAGGTGTTTGTTTCTTGCCTATTTTAATTTCATTGAACTAATATGTTTTGAATACAGAGTAAATGACTTTTTATGAACCAGAAACAGGGCCACCAATTTAAATCGCTCAAATATTTTACTCTCAGGAAGAATTTTAAGTAACAAAACATTTTACTGGCAAAATGCAGATACAGTAATCTGGAAGAAATATGGCACTCAATGTGACAGATATTTGCACCCATGAGTAGTGTTAATTAACAGTATCCTAGTTGCTTTATATTTCCGGCAGGTTAGTGGACTTTAAAAAACATTTTTCCTTCGCTTTACTCTTTTCACAATATTAATAAACCACAAACAAACCAGATTACGACCCATGTTTTCCTCCCGTTTGTCAGTTATTGTAGTTCGAGGTTAGCCTGGAGGTAGGTTTGCTAACTTTCTTCGGCTTAAAATAAATCAGACTTTACTTTTGTGAAACAGCCTAACATGCATGAGACTAATCTAAAAGGAAAACTCAGACTGGTCTTACACTATAAACCTGTCTGAAACACCAGCCCCAGGTTTGTGCTAAGCTACGCTAACGGACTGCTGGCTAGCTTCATATTTATTACGCACACACACACACACACACATATACATGAGAGTGACATTAATCTCATCAGTTTACTCTCAGCAAACAGCCAATAAGTGTCCCAAAATGATTCACTGAAATCTTGAAAAAACACACATTGAGTAAACACTTATTAATGCATTCGCACAAACGGCGCACTGAGTTGTCCAGTAAATTCATCCTCAAAGACACACACACTCCCCCTGTCTCACACCCTCCTCTGTTCCACACAGACACACACAGGCGTGCACACTCCTGCAGCCATGTTGAGTCACATTGCTGTGTGTTGTTTATGCTACATCCCTTGACTCAGAGTGACAGCGTTATAGCAGGTTTGCTACTCGAGACCTGAGCCCACAAACACCGCCCACACGCATACACTAATCAGTTTTAGCTGCAGCTTTTTAACTACTACAGAAATCCAGTCTGGGAAGCAACGCTGCAAGCCTTCTCGGTTTCCAACTGTCTGCCTCGTATATTGACTCATAATGCTGTGTCTCTGCCATCCGCTTATGATCTCACAAAGTTATACCAGCCTGTGTGAAACTACATTTTCTGCCTCGTCTCTGTCACCACAGTGCATTAATCCACAAAGCCATTACCGCTCTCTCTCTCTCTTTCTCTCTCTCTCTCTCTCTCTCTCTCGTTCTCTAAAGCCTGTAAACACACATCTTTTGAAAAAAGAAAAAAAAAACAAAAACAAAAAAAAAAGCCATTACAGAGTGTTTTATCTTTGTTGCTTACAGTAATGATTGAATCACGTTATTGTCTCTGATGGAAAAATTCTGATTGGTTTGCGGTTAAAAGGCTAATGTATTTTCTGTGCGTGTCTGTGTGTGCAGATGCTGGAGAGCATGGTGGCCCACCCACGGCCAACTCGAGCAGAGAGCAGTGACGTGGCCAATGCCGTGCTGGATGGAGCCGACTGTGTAATGTTATCCGGGGAGACCGCCAAGGGACTGTTTCCTGTGGAGGCAGTGGCCATGATGCACTCGGTGTGTGTGCGCATGATGTCCATTTGGTCACATCTGACTTACTTTGATAACTCCCTCTCTCTCTCTCTCTCTCTCTCTCTCTCTCTCTCTCTCGTAGATCTGCAGGGAGGCAGAAGCGGCCATTTTCCATCAGCAGCTATTTGAGGAGCTGCGTCGCCTGACTCCTCTGTCCTCTGACCCCACAGAGGTCACAGCCATCGGAGCTGTAGAGTCCTCCTTTAAATGCTGTGCTGGAGCCATCATAGTCCTCACTACCACCGGCAGGTACGCACATATGCATTCCTAGAAGTGTCACACCTGAACAAACACTTCCCTCCGGGCACACGAACAGACTCTTTACAAATAGCAGCAACAGATGTTACTGTTTCATCCCAGACACAAGCTACAGATTGAATATTGCCGTGGTACTTTTCCCTGCTTTCACATCCTCATGGGAGTTTTTTGTTGACTACAACGTCTTATTGTATTCCCCTCATGCTTTTGTGTGTTTGAACAGTTTGCTGTGAAATGAACACCCCTGCTGGGCTCAATAACGATTCTTCTACACCGCACACATTAACAGTCGACACACATACACGTACCGTTCCACAGTACATGTAAAGGTACGATATTTGACATTTCTGCTTTAATATATCTAAAAATGGCAAGGCCTGTGTTCTATATTTTGCTGATGCGTACTTACATTTTAGCAAATGTTTCCAAAAAACGTTCGAATTAAGAGAAAGCCGCGATTTTTTTTACGGCCCGTGTCATTGGTTACCTGTCATATACCTATATTTATCCTATTTACTAATGTTAATGTTTGAAGTTACTTGCGGCTATTTCATTATTATATACTGTACATGCAATACATTTACCTCGTCTAAACATGATTTCTGCCTGAGTCAGATAGATTTCCATTTATTGGTTCGATTGATACATCCTTGAGGCCTGTTTCTTCTGTGCAGCTAAACCTCCTCCAGACCAGGATTAATGAATCCATCTCATCTGTCTGTTTCCTCTGTTCAGTCAGCAGTCACTCCCATCGCAGTTTTACACTTATTCTATGTTCTTACATATTCATTTTTGCTTTATTTCTTATCAGTCAGCATTAAAATACCATCGCCATTCAAATACTGTTATTACTTGCAGTTGTTGAGATAGAATAAAATCGAATATATAAAGCAGTGATTTATTCTGTACATTCATGAAACAACAGGGAGAGGACACTAGAATTTTTTTTTTTTTGGAGCTTTTATTTCGCTGGGATCACGTGTCTGCTGTGAACTTAAAAAATAATAATCATTATTACTTCCATAACATCGTGAGAGAGAGAGATCTGTGCATAGTATCGCGATACATATTCAAGCATTGTGGATCACTGGTTGTAATTAATCATTGAAGTAATTTTGCAGAATAACACATTGGCTTTAGAACTTTTAGAATAGATTCGATTAGACTCATTTATTTGACATGGACATAACAGTCGCATTGGAACTGCAACATACAATATGAATTAGCATCAGATCCACTGTATTAGGTACTTGTAGTGAAACGCTAATTTACAACCTGTCCATGACCTGTGGCTTTTTTCAAAAAGACACAAAAACAGAGAAAAAACAGACACGCAATACAGGTAATAAAAACACTATATATATTATAGGAAAATATCAAACCTGGACTGTTTATTTGTGTGAATGACAGTAGCCCCTTAAATGGTCTGATTATGATGGTTTCATTTCAGAGCAGTGGTTAGTATGTTTATATTTTACGCTACTTGCACATTCGGTCAGTCTTTTATTACAGCGGCCCGTTTCCTTTTTTATCTCCTTTCTTTATATATCATATGCTTTACTTCTTGAAGAATTCTCACGCCTCTCAGTTCAGCATCAGTAAATCTTTTGTAGAAAGCTGAGAATGTGGGAATTACTTACACCTGGTGTGACCTAGTCGCACCGTCTCAGCCTCACTGAGGTTACGTGAAACACGTGAAACCAGGATGAACAGACAGGACCAGGTCAAGCCTGGCTTTTTCTCTCATCCTGGATTTCTGAATTCTACTTTTGTGAAAGTGGCAAAAAATAACATTCTGTGTGTTTAAATCCTCAAGTCACCGTGTGTGAAGAGAGACAGATACACAGACATTCACCGTATCTGGACGGATGATAAATGTATACGCGGTGTTCGGGCCAGGTCGGGATGGACCTTTTGTTGCTTTCTCCCTGCTTCCTGTCATTTCTCTTCATCTGTCCTCTTCAAAAATGCATAGAGTGGCCCAACTTATTTATATACAGTATTGAAAAAATAGCAGAATCTACTGTAGAGGCTCAATGCTTTTCTTTTCTGTATTTTCCTCTTCTTTCTTCTCACCGTCCCATTTTCTTCTGTCCAGGTCGGCCCATCTCCTGTCCCGGTACCGCCCTCGCTGTCCCATCATCGGAGTCACCAGGAGCCCTCAGGTACCGTCTGCTCCCCAGTGAAGCCCAAGTTTCTTTGTGCTGACTCGCAGTGCATTTGTCTAAATCACGGCTAAATCGTTCGGTGACTCACACTTTCCCAAACAATGTGCGACACACTCGTTATTTACTCTCACTGTCTCTTGTTGTAAATAGTGACAGCGTTCAAGATGTTGCGTCGCCTCACTGACTGAGCATTTTATGCCTGGACTGTATTTCTGTTTTATTGCGATTTTGATGGAGCTCTTTGTTCTGTGACAGCTGTTTTAAAACAGTTGGACAGAACAAAAACCGTGCCTATAATATGTTTGATATTAACTTTGATTCATAGATTTTGGATCAGTGGAGCTCCATGGATGAAACTGGGTTTAATTATTTAACAAACGTTGCTGAAAAAGGGTCATGTGATCTGTTTTTCTGCCATGTTTCTCCAACGCGTCTTTATGTTTCCATGAATGCACACATTTTAAAAACCAGTGTGAGACCGTCTCACAGGATATATAGTGTTATTTCTATGTGAAATCTTGTGCATTATTTAGATGATACACTGTATTCAGCACTGGAAAAGACTAAAAGACCACTGGTTTTTTACAATTTATAGGTATGTGTTTGAGCAAAACGAACTTCTTCTTTTTTTTCTCTACAAACTACTGACAAGATGTCTTCCAAATCTGAAATAATCATTCTCAGTCACAGCTTTCATGTGTCTTGGCATGTTCTCCACCAGTCTTTCAATCGCTCTTGGCTGCTTTATGCCACTTCCCGTGCAAAAAAAGCAAGCAGCTCAGCTTTGTTTGATGGCTTGTGACCATCCCTCTTCCTCTTCAACACATTTCAGAGGTTTTAGAGTGATTTCTTATGTTTTTTTTTTCCCAAGCTTTTTTATGGAAAAAAATGAAGGCACGTGTTAAATCGACAAGACCAGTTTCTTATAAGACGAGATGAAAGCCTGACCAAATCCTTATTACACGTGTACCTCAATAACCAAAACACGAGAGACTTGTTTTCTGCGGGGATTCTTAACCCATATGTAAAATGAGAATAAAGAATACTTGTTCATTAGCTAGCAATAAAATAAAAACACATACCCTGGTCGTGAGAGTGAAACTAGAGGAAGTCATTAAAATTTAAAAGGTTGATTGTGCTTGAACGTGCTCAACCATTTGCTCTGCATTCTGCCTGTTAAACTGGATGCACAGCTGACATTAACGCCTGTTCGTACAAGCGAAATGCGCACGTATCCCAGAAGGAAAGGGTTAAAAAGGGTTAATCCTCCACAGAGCTTTCAAAACTTCAAGGCATTTGCTTTGTTAATAAATAAACATGAACACCTTTGGTCGGCTGTCGGTGCTAGAGGGAATGTTTGCTAGTAATACAGGCTATACGTCGCAAATTGACAAGACAACTGTTTTTTTTTTGTCTGGCGTATTTCCCATAAAAGTAGGTGTTGTGGCTCCATGGGTCGTGTTCACTTTCATTATCTCCAGCACAAGCACTGGAAATGATTGTGTGGAAATTGCGTTTATGTGGATAACAGTAAGAGGCTAGTACAGCCTGTTCTGCTAACAGATAATAAAGTCAGCATGACCTATAGCCAAATGTGCCAGCTGAAAAGTCATTTTAAGGAAGTTTGGCCTTTTGCTCTTTTTTTATTTTTAAATAATCTTCCTATTATTCAAAAAAATCTCATGATGGCATTGGTTAATGGTTGGTTTGGTCATTCGAAGTTGTTGAACACAAACATGTAGGTTCAACAAAAGGTTTATATGTATTTCTTTAAATTTAAAATTCCTAGTTTGCATAAATACCTTAAAGTGATTGCTGGACCTTCGCTGTAGTTTGTCCTTGTCGTCTCCTTCAGGTGGCCCGTCAGGCCCAGCTGTTGAGAGGAGTGTTTCCTGTCCTCTTCCACCCCCTGCCTGCTCCGGTCTGGGCTGATGATGTAGACAACAGGGTCAACTTCGGCATGGACATAGGTCAGTGCGTTTGTGTGTATCCAGTGTGTTTACGTTGTATATGATATACTTTATTATCACCGTGTTCTCACTTTCCCCTCTCTGTCTCTCGCCACTCACTGCCACAGGAAAGGCGAGAGGGTTCTTCAAGTCAGGCGACATGGTGATTGTGGTGACAGGCTGGATCCCAAGCTCCGGTCACACTAACATCATGAGGGCAGTGAACGTCCCATAACGACCTGACCGTAGCGGACTCCAGCTCTGACTGTCCTGCCAGTGTTAGAGCTTCTGTAAGGCAGTTTGTCAGTAAAAGCGTCTTCTATGTTGAATGTAAAAAAAAAAAAAAAAGCACCACCTCCTTGTGAAAACTGTCACATACAACAGATTAAAAAAAAACAACAACACATTTCTGTCATGGTTATTTAAGCTAAAAGGGGTGGAAAGGAAATACTTGCTACTGCAACTAGTCTCATGAATGTTGAAGTTGTGTTTAACTTGTCTTGAAATCAAATTCTCTCCAAATAAAACTTGAACCATTAACTTAAACGGACTGTTCTCCTGTTCTCTATGTCAGGACTGAAGATCAACTAATTGAGCTGTCTGAGCCTTTTCTTTTCATATCTTTTATTTACAGGAGTGTCCCTCAAATTGAATATGAATATTGTCTCCCTGTGTCCCATTGTTGAAGCGTATCATTATTGGACATCTTTATAGAGTTTGGAGATAAGGCTTTCACTTCTGTCCACAGTCCTGGGCTTATCTCTATGGTGGTGTAATTCTTTTGGCTATTACGGGCAGTGACGGGAGACACAGCGATGACGGTATTGGACTACACCCTTTTGTCCAGAGATGACCCAGACAACCACGTCTGCATTGTGTATGCCCATAAACTAATTATATCTGTTCGTGCATGACTCTTTACTCGCATACATGACATCCTGCAGGACTAATCCTTCTCTGGGAGCATCCTTTCCAGCTCTAATAGGTCTTGAATCCTTCTCCTTCACTGAATTTATTATCTTCTCTGCATCTGATATCAATATTCAAAGTGACAGTGAGCTTAATGATCAAGGTTGTAACCAGGATTTTACAAATAATCTGATCATGAGGTCACTGTGTGATAGTCATGACGATTTATGTTTCAAAAACTGGCAACAAGTCTTAAGGGCTTTTAGGGAAATAAATCCATAAACGGTCTTCTCAATGGGGACATAACAGTAAGATGAGAGTGGGTCTAATAACAGACAAAAATTGCTGGGAAAGAATATGAATCTTCCTCAATTAACTGTCATCATTTATCTGCCAATATTTTTTATTAGTATTTTATTTTAAGGCAATTAAAGATTTATCAAGATGTTAATGAGTGTCGTTTTGTTTAATGTCTCCATATTTGGCTTTTTATTAACTTCTTTCCATTAGAAAAAGGGCTTTTCCCCTTTTCCCCCGCCATTTAAATAAAGCTTTACCATGACGCGCTCCGTCTCTCTGAAGGGATGACGCGCAACATTTTACCTACGAGGGATGCGTGCGTCTTGCGCCGGCCGGGCACGCGGCCTTGGGGGACGGATGATGGGGATGCGGGTGCCATGGCAACAGGCCGATTAGATCCAGACCTTTAAATGCACATTTATTTATTTAATATTTCATTTGCATGCGCCGTGCGCTTCTGTGGATGTGACTGCTCTGCTCGACCTCTATGTGTTGAGTCAGAGGAGTCGGCTTCATTTCAGCCCTGTTAGAATGGATTAATCGGCCCTGAAGGAGCTGCCACCTTAAACGCTCAACAAGTTGTTTTATTTTTAAGGAGGCTTCTGATTTTGTCGGAGCGCATCTTTTTACCGATTAGTTTCCTTCAGAGCCTATTTCTCTGTCCTCTGTACCACAAGAGGGGAAAGGACACTGTATTCCGGACACAATGTCATTGAAAGTCGGCAGAAGTGGAGATACATGGCAGCGACTGCTGATGAGGGAACAGAAGACTTTGGGCGTCAGACTCTGAACACCTGACCAAGTTGATCCGGCACCAGTTTTACAAAACAGCGCTGTTGTGGAGCCGGTAGTCTCTCTATATACGCTCCTCAGTCGTAGTCGGGTAGAAAACATTTCGGCGCGCCTTCCGTCATGAGGAGTGTGTTTTTTTCCGCTCGGATACTGAAAATGACAACATATCGCGGATTCCGTGAAAGCATGGGTTAGATTTGGGGTGATTTGTTTCCAACATGTGTCCGCGTCGGTCTGTTTTTCTGTGTGCGTGTTTCTGGTTGCCAGTAGTGTGCGTGTCAGAATGAATCAGTGCGCCTCGGAGTGTGAGCGCCCGCGTGTGCCTATTATGTGCTTCCCTTATGTCCATTAACAACCCTTCCCTCCTGACAGCGGATCAAGTGTCCTTGTCATTCATCCGCGGATGAATGTTCCCCACTCTTCCACCTTACCGCTCAAACCATCTTACATAATGATATATGTTGAAAACAGCAAAACTGGGTGAGCAGCCTGGACACAGGGCTACACAGACAGGACACCGACGGCCAATGAGCGGCGAGCTCCGTTATCTACAAAAGACCGGGAATCTGGTGCCAATATGACCGGCGTCGGAGCGGGGAAGGCGGCTGTGGAGAGGAGAGGGAGGGCCTCGGGCGGAGAGCAGCGTTTCAAGGACGAGGAAGGAGGAATGGTAGAGAAACATCTGTAAGGACAAACGAGACACTTAAAGAAAAGAGGAAAAGTGAAGCTGCTGGCGTCACACTGGCAAGGGTGAAGGATTTAATGTCTGGATGGGGTTTTTCCAAGGGCACTGAGGTAACGATGGCCACATCGGCGGAGAGAGGGCGGAGGTGTGAGCAGTCAGCACTAAGACAATGAGTAGAGACAGAGAGGTCACTTTTCTTTAGCTTCTTCAATTTAACATTCAAACTGACAATCTCACCTATGTAATCTAGACAGCTCGACTACACTGAGCAGTGCTTTTCCTGAGGGGGCGGGTGTTACAGGTCATATTCCCCACTTCCTCCTCCCTGAGTTGGGATGGATGGGGTGGCTGGAGGTGTGGGTACCCCTGTTAGTGCAGGGGGGTCTGGAGGCGATAGCCTCCCCAGACGTAACGGAGGAGACTCAAAGCGGCGAAGTAAGGGCAGCCTGCCCTCTCCGGGCTACAGGCTGTCCCAGGCCTCACTGGAAGGAGAAAAGGGCTCCTTCGGGGCAGAAAGCATCTCCTCGGGTGGGCGCGGACGTCGCCTCTCCATCATGAGCTCCTCCACCAGGGACGGCCTTCCTTTCCGCTCAGGGGGCACTCCAACCACCCCAGTGCCGCTTCCGCCTCCGCCGCCCTCCTCCTCCACAGCCCATCCTCCGTCGCGCTCAGTGGGCTTTGCCGCGTCCCGCGCCGCTTTGGCTTCCACCTCCTCCGCCGGGACAGGGGTGATGGTGGTGGCCACCGGCCCCGAGACCACCACCACCACGGCCTGCAACACCACAGCAGCAGGGACACCGGAAATGGTGGGCCAGACTGGGTTAGGTGGATTTGGCATGGGCCTGGACGGGGAGGACTACAGCAACTCCAACCAGAGCACCTTCATCCAGAGACAGTTTGGAGCCATGCTTCAGCCGGGTGTCAACAAGTTCAGCCTGCGCATGTTTGGATCCCACAAAGCTGTGGCACTGGAGCAGGAAAGACTCAAATCAGCAGGGGCCTGGATCATCCACCCCTACAGTGACTTCAGGTATGGAGTTACCCACACACTCAACATGTTATTTAAACTTAAGCTCATTTGGTTTGTAAAAGAAATGCCACTTGTAGCACAAAGACGCATGATTTTCTTTTGGTAGAAGTATGGATCAAAGTAAGATGAAATTATGCTCACTTTGGTGAGCCTCTTGAAGCATATGATAGACACTTAAGGAGAGGGAGGAACAGGAGAAGAGAAACAGATCACACACTCATCAACCTCTTCATTTGTTAATAGGGGGTAGGGGTGGGGTGGGAAGGTGGTCAACTGGGGGAGAGGGCAGGCACAGTAGAGGGAAATATACAGAGGACTGAAAGGGATGTGACGGTTAGAGTTGAGGTGGAACATGCAATGGGAGACTAAGTCTCTGGAGGAAACAGGTAATAGAAGCAGACGATGAAAGGTAGTGGATTAAATGTCCTTGGGGAGGCAGAGGGAGGGGTGTTTATGTAAAGGGTAGTGTGTAGATGACATGTCCTTCATTATAGAGACCACACAGCAGCAAAGGACCTCCAGTTGTCAAGTAGTAAGAGACACACTCCTCATAGAGAGTATTCTTGGCCTGTTGTTTCCAGATTTACAGTCAGAGGGAGATGGAGGTGAGGGAGATGCAAATTAGGAAGACAAATTTAGCCAAGAGGTGTTTGGCTGAGCAGGAAGCGAGATGCCTTCCATGTCAATTAGGTAAAATGTTAACTACAGATGGATGACAAATTAAAGGAAAAACCAATACAAAGTTTCTCTTTGCACATCTGTTCCCTATTTGTTCATAATTGCCATAAATTATAAATGCAGAACCTCACTCATGCACTGTTATTTGAATGCCCCTGAATGTTGACAAGGTAAAGGGCGTCATAACAACTCTTGCTCGTACCAACCTGCAACGCGTTGGCGCCACGCGCCTCCAGAAGATCTTCAATGTACCCTGGCATTGACTCTACAAGTGTGTGAGCTCTACTACCATTGTTTCAAAAGATACTCCCTCAGGTTGTCTTTTGATGATGGTGGTTGAGAGAACTGTCTAACATTTTGGTCAAAAATCTCCCATAGGTGTTCAGTTGAGTTGAGATCTGGTGACTGTGAACGCTGCAGCATATGATTCACATCATTTTTAGATTTAATAAACCATTCAGTGAGGCCTCGTGCCCTCTGGGTGAGTGCATTGTCATCCTCAAAGAGTCCACTCCCATCAGATTTTTCCTTTATTTTGTCTGCACGTTTTCATGTGAACAGTGAATGAACCTTGCACAGCACTCCCTGCTGGTGACTTCAAGACTTTGATTTTTCTTCCATCTGAATGGAGCAATTACAACAAGAATCAACAGCACCTGAGGCAAAATGGTGAAAACTTTTGAGGATGTTATTCAAAAATCAACATGGCAGTGAATCACATCCTGTCATATAGTGTAAATCTAATCCACGCTGTTGGTCTTTTTTTTTTACAAATGGCAGCAATCATGGGAGGGTACATTGTTGAACAACTACTTTGAAAACATAAACAGCCTTTCACACATGCATACTTGCACATACTTTAAATATATCATGTATTAACGCACACGCAAGACATTCATGGGACAAATGTGGTTGTGAAAAGAGATTTTGCACAAATGCACTCCTACGTTGTGCAGGTGGACAGCAGAGGGAGAGACAGCATTCCTAATCTCCAGACATACTGCAGCAACAATGGATGACTTGATCCCCAAGGCTCCTGGCCCACTTTTGTCTCATCAGCCACACACACACACAGTCTGAATAATTTTTATTGTCTGTCAATTTGACGACCACTCACAAGAGCTGCTTATGAGTCTGCCCACAGGTGATATGGTGAGTGACGTCAGCAAAGAATGAAACGGCGGATGGAAAAAGGGGTGTGCGTGAATGTATGGATGAATGCCTCACTGAATCTCAGCTCCTCCTGCACTTATTGATATTCATGCAGGATGATGTTATTAGTCCTAATTATCCTGTTGGAGAATTACAATTGAATGGTGATCAATTATGTATGGCATTCTAAATTATGCAAGTTAAGTATTCATAATGCATAATTCAGCTATCTAACTTTTCGGTTAAGTACCTGTAGTGTGGAGCAATGTCTGGAGAAGAAATGTCCGTATGAGGAAGAAGAAAAAAACAGATTACTTTTAAAGCCCCTGTACATGTTTCTGACTCAGTGCTGACCTTGAACACAAGAGGCTGGATGTGTACGTGCACTAATTTGTGTACTTGGTTGTGTGTGTCTGGTCTGTCTTATTGAGTCTGCTGATAAGATCTACTGGCCTTCACCTCATTAAGAAAAGATGTGGCGCTGCTGCTCCTATAAGAATACACAACGAGACGCAGGAGAGGTAAAGGAACTTCATGCACTGGCTGAAGGAAAGGAATGCAAAGTGAGATAAATCAAAGAGGAGTGAAAACATAAAGAGAGACTCCTGAGCTTTTAGCAATCGTGTTGACACAGGTTGGTGGCCTTACACTTATAGCAACAGAGATTTATTATATAATAGCCTGTTGCTGTTGTGCTTGTTTGTCTGCAAGTCTGGCAGGATGATGGGTGGAAACTTGCTCAGAACTGACATCTGGCCAACTGCGAACAGGGAACGAATCACCGCCCGCTCAGGAGACACTTGGCCTCAATTACAGTAGAATTAGTGTTTGGTGTGACAACAGCTGAGCAGGTAGATGCAGGTCGTTTCTCTTCCAGCACCTGTTCATGTTCAAAATGGAATACTGATGAGGCCTCGGAGAACGGCTTTGATTGCATTTGCAATTCGTATGCGTGCGCTCTTGGATGGCAATCCTCATGAGAATTTTTAGCCATTGAAGTGAGGACCTGACCTATATAGTGAGGACATTTTGGCCGGTCCTCACCTTCACATGGCTCTTCAAAGGGCTTTTTGTTGCTTTGGGAATTTTAGGGTTACGGTTAAAATTTGACACCGGCCTCACGATTCGATTAAGATGCACTTGTCAGCGATTCTCGATGCATCTCAATGTATCGTATCCTCTGTTTTCTACATTGCTGCACATGGCTACTTTTTTTTTTTTTTTTTTTTTTACAAGCGATCAGGTTAAATCTGAACTCAATTTTATTTAAAAAGTGCTTTGAAAAACCAGGCTACATCAGTCTATAATATCTTTTCAACACCAGTATCTGTGTGACTCACTGCACTACACAAACATTACAAAGACAAATGATAAATCCTTCTGCAGTGCATGACAAGTAGAGGTGTAAATATTCACTAGCCTCACGATTTGATTTGATTCGATTATGATATCTGCATCTGAGAAATTTCCATAAACATAGTGTGTGCGGTTCACGTACACCTGCAGAAATAACAAGCACAATATACAACCCGTGTGTTTTCAGTCCACAGCTGTGAAATCAGACTGCGCGTCGAGTATTAAGCCTAACATGACAGACCTTCACATCATTTTTTGTGTTTGGTTCTGACGTCTTTCTTGTCTGGTTGTTGTCATTTGTTTGGTGTTACATCGAGCTCGTATCAGCTGCCACGTCTCAATGAGAACATCAAAGTCTCGTTCACTGAGGCTGTTTTAACGCGCTGTGACATGTACAACGCCGCTGATTACGTTTCTCAGCAAACAAAAAGATTATTGTCTCCGCATTGTTTCATTATCCTTCATATCAATCTTAGCAAGTTGTCTTACAGACAGAGGAAAACATTAAACAATCCATATCAGTATAATGGGGGAAAATGTGCGATGTCAAGATAGGATAAATGTCCCCAAAATCATATAATGTGCCACGTTGCAATCATCATCCGCCTAAAAAGCTCTGTCAAATCACGACCTTCATCAGATAATACACTGTAAATACCACACTCCAGGGTTTTATTTTATATATGATAGCACTGACAGGCATGCATACCAGTGGTGTGATGTGATTTACAGAATTGTTCCTCATAATCAGAGTTAACAAAGCATGTCCTCGGGGTCACGGATAAATCTCCATCCATGTTGTGTTGCTGTAAATAATCTCTATATTTACCACCAGTGATTATGAAGTGATACATCTGTTAGTGTAAGTGACAAATCAGGGAGAAGAGTGTGTGTGAGTGTGAGGCAGAGTGATGACTCATACTTAATCTCCATCAGTCTAGTGGTAGAGCCACACCATGAGGTTGTGTTACTAAATTAGTGCTCAATAGCAATCGACCACAGAGCTTGAGTGTACTTTCTCATGGAAAGAGAGAGAGAGAAAGAGAGAGATATTGCGTGAGCGTCCAGAGACAGAGGATGCAAGAGAGAAGAAGCTACTGATATGGGTTAAGGTGATCCATAAAAGGATTAGTGGGAAAGAGAAAGAAATATGACAGAAACCATCGCCAGATGATTGGATCGCCTCTTCTGTCATACTTAAATCACTCTCAGCATCCCAACGACAAGACTGTCTGCCGCCGCCTATCTATGAAAAAGCTTCGTCATCCAGACTGATGAGACTTTCCAAGGTTACTGATGGTTTACTTCTCTCCGTCCCCTTTTCTCAATTCAATTTGGTTCAGTTGTGCTCTTTTCTATTGTCATTTCAGATAAAAGATGCTGCGGCTCAGGTTTTTGAAAAGAGGAAACATTCACATGCGCCACTCACTGTCTCGCTCACGGGAATGTAACAAAGGTGGAACTGAACATTTTAACATAATAATATAGTATTTAAGCAATACGTGCAGGGGGAAAAGGATTAGCCAGCCTAAAGAAGAGGTTTATATTTTTAGCACAGGGGAGGAAAGTTGTTTTGGCTATGCTTTCGTCACAGTGCAGCAGAAAAAAAGAAAGAGACGAAACTATGGTGGCCACATGCCTCGCAGCGAAGGTCTTGAGTCGGGCTTGAACTTACGTTACATTATCATAGAAGCTAAATTGCACGTTAAATACTTTTGCAAACCTTTCTTTTTCTGCTTCCTCTTCTAGATTCTACTGGGATCTTTTGATGTTACTGTTGATGATGGGGAACCTAATCATCCTGCCAGTGGGCATCACTTTCTTCAGAGACGAAAACACACCATCGTGGATCATCTTCAATGTGGTCTCTGACACTCTCTTCATGGTCGACTTGGTTCTTAACTTCAGGACAGGAATTGTTAAGGAAGACAGCACTGAAATATTACTAGACCCCAGGTCGGTGAAACATGATTGTTTTGACTATGTGTATAGTTCTTATACGGTGGAGGTCAGAAGAAGTCAGTTTTTTTTCCAATTCTGAACATTTCATTTCATTATATATTACCTCTGTTAGTTCAGTTAGTACTTTATTTGGTGAGGTGACATTTCAGAGTAATAGTAAGAATAAATCTCAACTTATTTATTCTTATCACATTCTCAGAGGGTCAAACGTTTACATTCACCAAGTTCACTGTGTCTTTAAACAGCCTGCGAAGCCTGCGATGACTTTAGCAACTTGGCTATTATTGTCATTATTAATAATGGTCATTATTGGGAGTCAGTAGGAGATGTGCCCATAGCAGTATTTTAGGGCCTCACTTCTGACAAGAGTGTCATTTTGCTTGTCATCATGGGAGAATCTAAAGAAATTCACAGAGATTTCCAATTCTCCAACTGTAATGTCATTCGTCGGGGTCTTTGGTAAATGTTAAAGCTGTCTGAACATAAATTGGAATTGGCTTCAGTCTACGCGTTAAAATTCGTGTGTGAAAAGGTGACACACAGCCAGTGGCAGAGCTTTTGTTCAAATTCCAGTTGTCTTCCTGTTGAATATGGATAAGGCGTGTTTAACGCAAGACAAATGTTGGAACCATTTCCACAAAGCTAGTTTGCCAAATGAGGAATGTCACTGGTTCTTTCATCCTGCTCTGCCTCAGGGCGATCCGCCAGAACTACTTGAAGAGCTGGTTCCTTGTGGACTTTGTGTCATCCATCCCCGTGGACTACATTTTCCTGATGGTGGACAGTCTAGACTCGGAGGTCTACAGGACAGCCAGGGCGCTGCGCATCGTCCGCTTCACCAAAATCCTAAGCTTACTCCGGCTGCTCCGCCTCTCAAGACTCATCCGTTATATCCACCAGTGGGAGGAGGTGAGAGAAACACAGAGCAGGAGGCACAGACAGGGAGCTGAGGGGAAGGAAATGAAAAAAATGTGTGAAAGAAGCTAGTAGAAAAGTCATTTAATATTTAAGGTATGACTCATCACAAAACCTTTTCTCACCAAATAGTACGTTTTTAGTCTAGAAGCCATTTTTCAAATCCTGTGGTTGTAAGAGAGAAAAAAAGAAATGAAAATGTATTTATTTTATTTTTATTTATATAGGTTTGAAACCAAATCTGGTAAAGCTTTAGTGTAAATCACCTAATTATCATTTCTAAGTAGTGTATAAATATTTAATAATTGTTTTATAGCCCACATAATGTAGCTGTAAGCATGTATAAGAACATTTTTAGGATATTTTGTTATACCAGATATAATGCGTTCTAATGCATCATAAATAAAACCTATAAAAATGTGTTGAGTCCTGGTTTAATATTATTTATTTGTGTGTCTGATGTTGTGTCGAATCTCAATGGGATTTACCCGCCCTTTTCGTCTTTCCCTCTGCTCCTCCTCAGATCTTCCACATGACCTATGACCTTGCCAGTGCCATGGTGAGGATTGTAAATCTGATTGGTATGATGCTGCTGCTGTGCCACTGGGACGGCTGTCTCCAGTTTCTCGTCCCCATGCTGCAGGACTTCCCTCCCGACTGCTGGGTTTCCAAGAACCTCATGGTGGTGAGTCCTCCATCAACAATCTGTGTGTTTATGCCTTCGACTTATTTTTAATATATTTCGGTCACTGGTTTTATTATGTAGCAAACAAAACAGGGCAAAATATTCCGTTTGAATTTGAATGAAACACACGCTGTGCTATCTCAGCTTGTTTGAACAATATGATCGTCGGATGAATGCAAACCACAGACCTTGAAACGCCTGGTTTTGGTTTATCAGTGTATACACAGGAGAGTCAGATTTGACATTGTGTGCTCCTTATCTTTGTTAATTGGCTCATGCAGCAACATGTCCAGCTGGAATACTATCATCATCGTCATCATCCTCCAAAAAAAAAAAAAAAAGATTTTCCAATTAAAAACCTCAACAGAGATCAGGTGGAGATGTGAACACACGTAAACAGTTGAGGCCAAGGGACATGCTGGAAGTTTTGTCACATGCATGATGCATCAAATGTGGACAACTGATTGCACACAGATACACAGCTGTATGAATAGCTGACTCATGTCTCAACGGTTGCCTCGGTGACTGTTGCTATGCGGGCTGATGCTGGGATTTTCCCCAGAGAAAGTCCCCTTATCCGATGGACCATTAACATCTCCGTCTAATTGGACTCACACACAACATACAACAAAAGGACACGCACATGCAGACACACAAGTAATGCAGGCCTTTGTATTTGTAGCCCTTAGGACATTTATTTAAGAAATGGAATGACTAGACTTTTATTGTCTGTGTTGTTTTATATATTCTGCACCTCTTAAAGTAATATTTAGTTTTGGAGCAGAATAGGTTTTGACAGTTAAATTGCTCTGCTGTTAGATGTTATGATCTGAGCTGTATTTTCTGAAGTGCTGTGCCTGAGAGGAACAAGCGCCTGTAACCTGACTAAAATAAGAACACTTCAATATTACAGCACCTTGTAATTAACACTTGGAACTTCTTTACTGCTCTGTCACCCTTGTTCTCCTCTCTGTCTCTCTCCCACTCACAGAATGACACATGGGGCGTGCAGTACTCCTATGCTCTATTCAAAGCCATGAGCCACATGTTGTGTATTGGATATGGTGCACAGGCTCCAGAGGGGATGACTGATGTGTGGCTCACCATGCTCAGCATGATCGTAGGCGCCACCTGCTATGCTATGTTCATCGGCCATGCCACCGCTCTCATCCAGTCGCTCGACTCTTCGAGACGACAGTACCAGGAAAAAGTAAAATATGATGCTCATCCATCTGTTCAGCTATTAAAATTAAATCAGTGAATCGTTGTCTGTTTAGAGCTACAAACAGCTTCTTAGATCGTTTGCCCAACTAGTTAATTAATTGTTTAGACTGATCCAAAAGTCAAAGATATTCACTTAACGAAGATGTGAACAGTTATGGAAATAACTGATCTAAGTACAGTTACATAAGTACTGTGCTGGAGTACAGTTTTTGATGTACAGTAGTTGTATTTTCCCAACATATTTTTTCCTTCATGTTACTTTGACTTGCCAGTTTTGTTTTGTTTTGTTTTTCAGCTTTATTTACTAGTAACTTTATAAATCTCAGATTATTCATATAAAATATAATTTTAAAAAAAGGTAAACATTGTCTTAAAAATTGTCTATATGTCAGATAATAGCCAAGGAAACATGCTCTGTTTTCAAGTGTGTGTTTGCAGACACTTACCTGGGCATGTGTGTATTTGTGTTATTTCAGTACAAGCAGGTGGAGCAGTACATGTCGTTTCATAAGCTTCCTGCAGACGTCCGTCAAAAGATACATGAGTACTATGAGCACCGCTTCCAGGGGAAAATGTTTGATGAAGAGAACATACTGGGGGAGCTCAGTGAGCCACTTAAAGAGGTAAGAAATTCACAAAAAACACCCACACATTTAAACACACAACACACCACAAGCGGTCTTCCCCCCAGCAGAGTTATCCAACCTCGTTTCTCTCTTCATCTCTTCTGTGTAGGAGATTGTCAGTTTTAACTGCCGCAGCCTGGTGGCTAACATGCCGCTGTTTGCCAACGCTGATCCCAACTTTGTTACTGCTGTGCTGACCAAGCTCCGCTTTGAAGTGTTTCAGCCTTCAGACTTCATCATTCGTGAGGGCACAGTGGGGCGGAAGATGTATTTCATCCAACATGGACGTGTCAGTGTCTTGACCCGTGGCAACAAGGAAACCAAGCTGAGCGATGGGTCTTACTTCGGAGGTGAGGAGATACAGTTATGGGTGTGGGTGGGTAAATGTGTCCAGGAAGGTTATTGATTACAAGATGACTGTCAAGGAGGTTGATGATGAAGGTGATGGTATATACTATATGATTAATGGACCTCCACTTTCCCGATTTTTTTCCTACATTTTAGAGATCTGTTTGTTGACTCGTGGACGGAGAACAGCCAGCGTCCGTGCAGATACATACTGTCGTCTGTACTCTCTCAGTGTGGACAGCTTTAACGAGGTGCTGGAGGAACATCCCATGATGAGGCGTGCCTTTGAAACAGTTGCTGTTGATCGTTTAGACCGCATCGGTAACATTTGGATTTCTAATACATGCATACAGTAAATAATACATTCTGCACTGACCACAATGACTCACTATTTTCCATTAAGCTTTTTTAATTCTAAAGTGACCTTGCGAAACATTGCAATGCAATTATTCATCTACTCCTGCTCAATGTCTATGGTGCATAATTCATTGTTAGGTGTGTCGTTAGAACTCTTCTTTGAAAAGAAGCTGAGAGAAAACAAATAATAGAGGATGTTCTGAGTGAAGAATAGAAAAACTTTAAGGTTAAAAGCCTTGCTCTCTGCTATTTATTCAGCAGAAAAATGTACAAGTGTTCTCTTTTTCATACTTCTTTCTGAAGGTTAAACAGGTCTCTCTCTCTCTTTTTCTTCCTGTTTTCAGGATTCATGCCAAGTATAACAGATCCTTTATATAAGTAAAAGGACTAATACATTCCTGTTTTCAGCTTTGCGTCAATGCTTTTCCAGGTAGTCCAAGAGGGTTTTTTTAAAAGAGTTAAAGAAAGACTCAATCTTTCAGTTCATCTTGAACATTCAGAAGGTTGTCACTGAACAGGAGGGAGATGAAAAATGGTAATCTGAAAAGTAGCCAAAGCTGTCAGTTAGTGGACTAAAAAGTACAATATTGTACGATGTAGCGTGAAAGAAGTATAAAGCTGCATAACCTGGAAATACTCAAGTAAAGTACAAGTACCTCAAATTCTTTCAAGTTCTTTGGTAAAAGTACTTACTTTCATACCACCACTGCCTCTTTCTCCTCTACAGGCAGGAAGAACTCCATGCTCCTCCGGAAGTCGTCCCAGGGTGGTTCACTGGGGGGCAGCATGGGTCGTGGTGGAGGCCGGGGTGGAGGTCCAGGTGCAGGAGGAGGCCTGGCTGCAGGTGGACTTGGTTCCTGTGACAGCATTCTGGTGCAGCAGATCGTTAAACATGACAGCATGCCGGCCATGCAGGATGCGATCGCTGCCGCTGCTGCAGGAAGAAGTGGAGTCATGGGCGGAAGTGGCACAGTGTCTCCTCGGCCTCGCCCTGTCATCTGGGCTCCGCTGGTCCACGCCCCGCTGCAGACTGCTGCTGCCACCAGTAACGTAGCCATCGCACTCATGCACCAACAGCAGCAGCAGCAGCAGCAGCTCCAGCAGTTGCAGCAGCAGCATGCGCTCAGTGGTGCTTTTTTTCTGCCGTCCCCTCTCATCTCACCCTCTCCCTCTTCCTCTTTTCCTCTGTCGCCTCCACGTGCTCCAGTGTTGCAGCCGCTTCGGCCCTCTGTCAGCTCCCTCATCGGAATGATGGCAATTGGAGGGATGGGTGGTTTATCCCCGAGAGCAAGTTTTCCTGCCTCCCCTTCGCCTATGGGTCCTCCTGGTGGGGTGACATCCCCACCTATTTCTAAAACACCACCAACTCCAGCCTCTTCTGTCCCAACTTCTGTCCAACAAGGAAGGGCCCTTCACTACAGCCTCCGCCTCCAGGCTGATCCCTCAGTGATTGGTGGTCCACTTGGAACCCCTACAGGAGGTGGACCTACAACTCCACCTCTGCACAAGGTACCTACAACCAACCCAAATGCTGCTCCTAGTGCCCCATCAGAGAGTCAGACTTCAAGTCAGCAGGGGGCGAAAGAAGCTCTTTTACGTCATGGAGGAAACAGTTCTCAGGGTCTGCCTGCACTGGGCAGACTCACCCAGGAGGCCAGGCTGCTGTCCGCCTCACAGCCCACTCTGCCTCATCGCTCCTGGGCCGGAGTCCAGCCTCACCCTCCTCTTCACCGGAAAGCCTCTGGTGGGAATTTACTGTCGGCTCCTTTCCTGGCGGGGCAGTTAGCGAGGGGAAGCAGTGCAGGCATGCTGACCTCTAACGTTCCGGTACAGCTGGTAACAAATCTGCCGTTTAATACGCAAATACAAGCACAGGCCACAGCTCCGGTTCAGCCCATTATAGCACAGCCTGTCTCTGCAAACACTGCCGCATTTACACAATCCGCCCCTCACACTGCCTCTGTGCCCACTCCCACAGCTGCTCACATGCCTTCTGCAGTGTCTTTGCCCTCATCCTCTCCTCCAAAGCAGACCCCACACTCCTCTGCTACACCTTCACCTGCACCCACCCCTTCATCTCCTACACCAATACTGTCCCAGACACCTCGCCCAAAACCAATCCCCATGACCCCATCCCGCTCCTCCTCCCCTCCTCCCTGCTCCACCCCGCCACTGTCGCTCTCTTCGACTCCACGTCCCAAACCGCTCTCTACATCCTCTCCTCGCTCTTCATCTCCCTCCCCCTCCTCCACGCCTCCTCCGTCCTCTGTCTCTACCCCTGTTCCACTACCTCAAACTTACGGGCCTAAATCGTCTTTGACCTCCTCATCTCCCCCGTCCTCCCTCCTCTCCTCCTCCCCTCCTCACCCACAGAGCCCCAGAGCCAAGGCGTCGAACACACCTCCTTCTGCCTCTCCGCTGTCCGGCCTCAGTCCTGCTCCAACTCCGATCTCCTCCCCAGTCCCAACTCCCACCTCCCGCACCCGCTCCTCAACCCCCTCCCAAACTCCCACGCAAACTCTCTCACCGGTTATTTCCCAAACTCAGACCCTCACCCCAACACCTTCCCCATCTCCCATCCCTGGTGCAGCCTCCTTGAGTAAATCCCAGAGTCCAACCCCTTGTCTCCAGCCCCCTGTCTCCAGCTCAACCAGGGGCTCAAGCCCCAAACAGGCCACAACTCTGACCCCAACCCAGACTCCGGTTCCTTCTCCAACACTCACTAGTTCAGTCTCTCCCACCAAAGTAACTTTCTCTGTTCATCCTGTAAAACAAACCCCACCAGTCCTTACTCCAAACCCAATTTCAGGCTCTGGTCATGCCAAACCAACCCCATCTACAAACCCCAGCTCCACCAACACCTGTTCCACTACAGTCTCTCCTAGTGTCCCATCTGGTTCTGCTCATCCCACAAAACAGATGCCAAGCACCACAGTTGTCCCTACACATTCCTTAAAACTCAAAACACCCCCTGCCCCTGCACCGACCTCGCAGCCATCGACCACTCCATCCACTCAGCCAGCCCACACAGCCACTCCTGCAAACAACACCTCCCCCAAAGGGGGGAAAAAGGACCCTGAGCAGACACTAGGTAGAAAAGACTCAGAGGGACTAAGACATAAACTGCCTGCCAACATGTGAGAAAGAAAAGGAAGAAATTATCACAGGAAGATGAACCTTAAGCTATGGCTGGTGCTGAATAGCAGAGCCTTGGATCTACAGTGTCAGAGTTGGCACCAGACATCCAGTCTCACGTGGACAGGTACATTTTGTTTGCATTCACTCTAGGATGTGATTGTCGTAGAACATCAGGTGTTCATGTGACTCTCAACCAAGCCAGGAAGAGATGCTGAAAGACTTTATGGTTCTGTTGACTGATGCAGGTGAGGGTTGAGTCTAAAAACATCCAAATGTATACATACATATCTGTGTTAGTGATTGTTGGAGCAAGCAGGGGAGCTGAAGTGGGTCGCAGTATACACAATAAAAATGAGACAAGCAATAGCTGAGAGTCAGAAAATAACGTGTTTAAAAAAATCTTGTGACCATGGAAGCAGCAATACGTGTGAAACATCTGAAACTCTAATAAAAAAATCTCTGATGTGAGAAAATTATCTTTTTGTAGTTGGGAAGAAAGTCTATTGTGATGCCAGTTTCAAATGCAAACAATAGAAAAGACACTTTCTGGTTTCCAGCTCCACCCTCACCCTTGCTTCCCATTCTTCACCAAAGTGTAATATTTTCTCATCATAATAATAATTATTATAAGGATATAGAGTTTAAAAATCACTGTAAAGTCAATACTCATATAAATTTGAATAATTAGGAGCAGTTCACTGGTAGTTTTGTTGTCCCAGGTGTGTGGTGTTTAGTTTTTGAACAAAACAAAACTTTTAAACCTACATGTTCACTCTGACAACTTCTGTAAATTGTGTTTTTGTGTGACACACAATACTGCTCTGCTGTGCACTGTGGCTCACCTAATTTTGTTCCACCTGGCTCCCTGTAAATACGTGCCTCTCACTGTGTGTGTGCTTCCTCACTCCTTTTCCTCGTCGTCTTTCATCCTCTTATCTGTCCCGCTGCCTTTCATCTGATTTCACAGCTCTGGTCACTAACTGTTTCTTTGACGCACTCCCCTTCTTTCAGTTTTCCCGACACTTTGCTTTCTGCCTCCATCGGCCTCATGTTCAAATGCCGTTCCCCTTCTGTCGCCCTATGACACTGTTTCAGTGCCATTTTCAGTGGTGTTTGATGTTTTGTGTGGGTAGCAACAAGGCATTTCTGTCTTAACCCCTGATACCATGTTGCCTAGACTATATTTAAGGACCAAATGTTTTATTTTTTATTTATCACAGCTTTAGCAGAAAAACAGAAAAAAATAGCTAATAATGCTGTCAAAATGATGATCTCATGATGAGTGTGGCTTTGAAGGTGACAATTATGATTGTGATTATGTTGATGATGATGTTCTTGAAAACAATGATGATGAAGACAATGCCGGTGTATATCTGGATGTAAGAATAAAGTGGATTTAGTTATCACTTAGTGTCGAGGCGTGAGATCATTTGTGTACTTCGGTGTATTTCGGTCCTGTTCAAATGTGCATTTTTGACTACATTGCCTCAAATTGTGATTTGTAACTCGAACCTTAATGTTTCCTGAGTAGAATGAATCAACTTAAGGAACAGTGTTGAAAAAAAAAACACAATTACATGGAAAACAAGGAAAACCTGTCCATATCTATTGTTTAGACTGTTTCTTCATCAGAAAGTAGTCGCAATAAAAAAGGTTTGTGGATTATACAAAGTAATGATTTAGTTATTTAGAAGATAAAATACTGTTTAGATATAATACTGATATTTTAGAAATACTGAGGTTATGAGTCCTCTCAACAAACTTCCAACTATGGTGGAAAAGTTTGGGCAGGAATTAATCAAACTTCTTGAAAAGTTCATGTCTAAAAAGAATACCTAGATGGTCTTTTAACATTTATAGTCTGAACAGCCTAAAATACAGTAATCATCTATGAAAATACCATTCAATGGTATTTTTCCATTTAAAAATGTAAACTCCTTTAAAGGTTGTGAAAACATTCATTTTTGCCATTTCAGTGAACTGATTTGCATGTTTTCTTTTTGTGTGGAATAAATAAAAATAGAACTGGACTTGGATGTGAGCGTGGTGGCTCAGGTTTGGAGATCTTTGGAAATCTTTGGAGATCTTAAGAGATCTCCGAGTACTGCATACTTGAGGTTTGTTGTGTCAGAACTACGACTGTAACTTTATTCTTATTTATTTATTGCACGAAAAGAGCAGCAGACACCATCAAACGACAACAGACGGACTCATCAAGGTAGGACGCTTGACATCCGCAAAACGCTGGGTCACAATTCAGTACCAAGATCTGTGGGTCCTTTATGTCCATAATTGTCCTTTAAAATCACAGAGATCCTTCTGATCCGTGACTCTGACTCATTCAAACACAGGGTATTTTAAAAGAGGAGGGGTCTTCCATTCATTTACGACGCTGTGCTGTGCGTAAGGCGCTGTGCTCCTGCTGTCCTGAACATCTCCGTAAAGTGTAGACACATTCATACCCACGGTTAAACTTGGGAATATGGGGACCCATAAGTCTCTCCTGCTCTTGTCCAGAACTAAATGAATTCTCCATGAGGACAGATTACAATGTTGCTGATCTAACTGCTTCTCCCTCCATTCCTATAACTTCCTGTCTTCTCTCCCTCACATGCATGTATTTTCTTTCTCCTCTCTCATTAATGTCCAAGGGGTTTCAACAGCTCTCCAGCCTGTGTGGGCTTTGATGAGAGAATAATTTTCCACCCCTTGGAGTTAAGAGGCATTAACATGTCGGATTTAGTCATGTTATTATTTCCTCACTGTTTGAATAACCCCTGCTGAGTCTCACAAAGCAGCACAAATTTTAAGAGGATGATTGCCTTGTAGGTGTAAATGTTGTCGATGGCTCCTGCTATTTGCTCATATTTTAACTGAAGGAGGGAAATGAGCCTGGAAACGGCGGGAGAAATGCACGTGTGGGAAGAAAAGTTGTATTTCACGACCTTGTTAAAGCAAAACTAAAACAGATGAGTCCTCAGTTGTCTCGAAAACACCTGCTAGGGATTGTACATTCTGCACAGTGACCACTAGATGGCGGTGACACAGCGGGTAGGAAGAGCATGCAACACAAATGCACTGTTTAATTTATAGTGCTGAAATGTGTGTCTTTAATGAACAAGGGGGTCATGTGGATGAAGCAGGAATTGTATTTGAAGATGGTAGGTCGCCATGAAGCAGAGAGAGTTGGAAGGGGTTAATGATAGCAGACCAGCCTGGATTATCAGCCATGTT
>JAPQRN010000009.1:24450541-24481527 GCA_037367275.1 Coranthus polyacanthus
GCCCCCCCCCCCCCCCCCTCCCTCTGCCGTATTATCCACAGGCTGCCTAGACACCTTAATGTTGTCTCTATCCATACTCCTCCACATTAGACGCTGCTGCTGTTTTAACAATCACCAATAACCATGAGCACTCCTCCCTTCCTCTCTATCTCTCTGCTCTGTATTAAACAACAGGGCTCTGCGCTAAGTGCTAATGTTGCAGAACTTGGGACCACCGCTGCAGTCTTACTCAGCATGCCAGCCCATCAAAGCCAGCGCGGTGGCCATTTTCAGCCAGCCAGATTGTTAGCAAGGTGGCAATTTGTCACGCTGGCCCAGGGTCTGCAGCCTGCTCTCTGAAACTGATTGCAGCAATAACAAAGGCCCGTCCTCCTCTAATTTATTTTACTGCATATATTTTATTCAAGGAGGCTGTAATTTATTCATATTTCACGTTGCCTTATTACTGTTTGAACATCTGTTATTTTGCTTTATGGACTGGATCCAGCTCACTGCTCCCTTAATACTTAATGCTTTCATCAGATCTGGACCTCTTATCCCACAGTCATGTTGAATGTGCCCAATTTATTGGCTTCGTCTCAACAAATAGGGATGCTTCCTACTCAATTGCCAAGAGTGCTCTCATGGCAATGCAGTTTCTTTTTTATGTTATCCTATTGATGGTCACTCCATCCCCCTCTCTGTTTGAGTTATTACATTCTTTTTCTTCCCTCATCTTTATTTCTTCAGTTTTCTGTCTCCCTGTATGCCATTCTCCTTTGTCAACTCCATTTTTATTTGTGTCTCTTGGTTCCTGCCAGTTCCACCTCAGCCTCCAGTTATTTTGGGTCTGGACAGACAGGAAGTCAGAGCAGGAACAACGCTCACACTGGAGTGTATGTCTCAGTATGGAAACCCCCTGGCCACTCTTCACTGGACCAAGGTAAATTGTCTGTACCATCTGCTAAGGAAGTTTTGTAATTTCATAGCACACAGAGAAAATGAGCAGTTTTAATTTAAGAGCAGTGAAGGTGTCCTACCTTCTGTGCTACAATGACTGTGCTATCAACTACTCAAACATAATCTTTTATGTGCTGTTTTTTTAATTGTATGTGTTCATCTGTGTTTCAGGATGGAGAAGTTCTATCCAAGACTTGGGAAGAAGATGCTGTGGCACAGAAGTCCAGAAGTATCCTCAATCTGAAAATCACCCCAGCCGATAACCAAGCAATTCTGTGCTGTGAGAGCGTCAATCTTGTGTCCGTATCACCTCTGTCTGTCAGCCACAAACTCACTGTGTTCTGTGAGTGAAAACAATGATAATTATTGTCCAAAACAAACACACTTACGCAAATAAAACCATAGATTGTACATAAAGATGGCTGTAGAAAGGCATGACATCACATATTGGTTTGCGTTGGAGCCATTTGAAACCAGTGTTGTGGCTTATAGTCAGTATGATGTATTCTGCTTGGAGCCAGGACTTTTCACATAAGGAGTTCGGGGTATTTCCTTTTTTTGCTGTGGAAACTGCTAACTTACTGAAAACACCAGCCACACACCTAACTAGCAAATGTTATGTTAAACATTGCCAAGAAATTATAGCTACTTTCTAAATTAGACTCATAAACACCGTTTTGTTTGACAACAGTGAAGCAGACACTAATTATCAGCCTAGCTGACCTCTATGTAAGTCTAATGCAATAACAAACTAGACTGCACTCAAAAGAGGTGCCGACCCATGCCTCGTGCCTGTTTCTGAATGTCTAACTCAATTTCCCTTTATATGAGATTTTTTATTAGATTACCATTTTCTAAGATATGACACACAATATACATTTATATCCATACAAACAGAAACACACACAATACAATTTAAATTAAATGAGCATGGAGTCGGAATCACTACAGATGTATACTTTGCTTGCATAGTAGACCGTATAGAGTTTTAAACTAATTTGATCCTGTGACCTTGAACTTTGACCTTTTGACCCCAAATCAGTGGGTGACCAGGGTGGGTCATGGTCAACATTACTGTTGAATTTGACCATCTTACCTCCATTTGTTAAGGAGTTATGGTGCTAACATAATCACAAACAAACTGACAGACAGCACCAGATTCGGCGTGAGTAACAAGTCAATCAGAGATTGCGGACCCTTGGTTTTTAGGTTTATATAAACTCTGCGTGTAAAATAAAAGCTGTGAAAATGTGAACTTGCTCAGTACTGTCAGTACTCCCCCACAAGTGGGCATCCTGACAAAATAAGCCAATTAGAAAATCCTTTGCTTGTGAAGTAAGAACCATATCCATAACCAATCATATTCAAGGTTTTTTTTTTTTATGTCTTAGCCCCGCGCCCATCGGTTACTAGCAACAGAACCATGACCAAAAACTAGCTATGAAAAGTATAGTATTCCTGCTTCAGTTACTCAAAACTACTGCACAGCCTCCAAAGGAGAGAGATGTTACAGACCAGTGTATGGATTTTACTTTTAGAGTCTTATCTTCAGTCTTTTTGGATGTGTCCAGCACATTAATAACTGATGACTGTTGAGAATTCTGTTGTTGCTAACGGTTGCTAAGAGATCTGAGGTTAGCCAATCAGAAGCACACATAAAAGTGAGGAAAAATCTAATCTATACTCTTTTTTTTTTGTCAACACCAGCCAACACAAGTTTTTAATATATACATATACAGGGAACAGATAGAACTTTAAGTGTCTAGATATGGGACCTTTAATGCCAAGATATGCGAACAGGCAAGGCATTGTAAATGTCATGAAATGTTTGCCTGATTAAATCCTCTGTAACTTCATGATGGAGCAATAAATTACATTCACATTTAGATTACAATGGCTGTTAGAAAAAAAACTGATTTGAGCTGAATTGTTTTCTAAAGACAAGTTGACATTTTTTGAATGGAGTTAAAAATTGGAGCCAGTATTTTTTAGAGTCAGTATCTAGTGGCCGTCAGTGATACTACACTTCAAAGTACATCCACACTGGTTTAAGCTTCCAGCCGTGAAGGATGGGTCTTGCATAAAATGCCAGCAGGACTAGCAAAAATGGATTATTAAGAATATGGACAAGAGGCAGAGGAATATAATAAGAGTCTTACCTCCGAAACCAATTCTTTTGCTGTCCCAGCATAAATTGTAATGCTAATATCATTAATGAAACTAACGGTTATTATAGCAGAAGCTCATATTTCCTACTGCCTCTAGATTAGTATCACGGCATGCTCTTTCACACACTACACTAATTTAGCTGAATTGCTTCAATGCACAATCCTGAGGCAGTAAAGCCTACACATTGTGCAATAGTTAACACCCATAGTTAATAGATTATACTTTTTCCCTGAATATAAAATGTTTGTTTCAGCAACAATAAAACAAATATAGAATTAATATTCAGCAGCTTTGGTGCATGGAGTCTAACAATAGCCTGATTTCCACTACAGAGCCAGACAATGTAATTCAAAGCTTTAAGTGCTCTTTGCTGATTGATGCACTTATTTTACACCATGTAAATATGTTTTGAATTGAATTAGTTTGGTGTCTTGCTCCTGCCATGACAAGGTGGCTGAAGTTGTTCCAATGCTTATACTTTCCTTGCTAGGCCCCCAACAAGCCCTGGTGCCATGCCTCCCAGTCATCCATTCAGGGGTGTTAAAAATGAGCTACTGCCTGCCTGACTGCGCTTTAGGCATTGGCAGAAGCTAGAGGGCACAAAATAAGTCTCACTGGTGTATTATGAATAAGTCTCCTTTACCTTACGGCACCTGTGTAATTTCAACAGTCTTTGCGTGTGTGTGGCTTGCACATATGCATCCCATTTTGCGCCTAATATGGTAAAGACACAAATATGCATAAGATTTACATACATGACCCCTCCTTCGCCATGTCTGCCGGCTTAGTCCCCAGCCTTTGTATTCCCCTGAAGGCTTTGTGCAGCTGCATCACTTTGCCTACAGCTATTGTACCCTGTCTCCCCCTGTTGTTAAAACGAAGCAGACTTTAGAAACCACGTTGAAAACCTCTTGAGAAAACATGTTGCCACTCAAAGTGATTTTCCTTCTCACCCTTGATACTGCTCTGTGTTTCACATCCAAAAATAGTTGTGCTGTCACTGTGATCAGAATAGGTAGCTGTTGAATGTACTATTCACAGGGCGATATTTTTACTGACTTGCTTTTGTACATGTGCATGTGTATGTGTGAATGTAAATCAGTTGATCCTGCAGAGGTGACGCTGTTGGGTTCCTTCGAGGCCACTGAAGGGCAGGAGTTGAATCTGAGCTGCTATGCCACGTCAAGTAATCCCCCTGTCCAGATTCGCTGGTGGCTGGGCAACATGGAGCTCAACTCCACTGTCACTATTGAAGAGGTGGGTTACAACATTTACAGGTTGCACCGAATCCATATATCTATTTTCATAAGCAGGAGGTAATGTACATAATGAGTTCTATACAGTCACTTTAAAGATTCTGAAAATGGGAGTGTTTTTGTTTTGCTTTTGTGAGCTAAAAGGATAGCCCTTAAGTCAAGATTGCTCAAAGGTACAAACAGAAAATTATTCAAATACTTTCCAGTGAATAATCAATATAAAAATCTTTAATATGAAATTTGACCTGATGTGCACCTCCATCGATGAAAGAAAATGGTATGACCATGAGAAGTCTCTGAATAGGTCTGCTGCAGCTTTGCAAATGAATCAGCAGCCGATTCCAGAAAGACTATTCTGCTGCTCTTCTTCTCTTTTGTGTATGCTAATAAGATCAAAGTGAATAAAAGCTGACACAGAAGATGAACATTATTAAACAAGCTCTTTATTCATCTGGCAGCAGCATTTTCATTTGATCTTACACAAGGCACTCGGTGTGCTGTGTGTGAGCTTTAATGCATCTGAAACAGTGTGGGGTTAATGAAGACTGACGCTCCTGTCCAGAGTCTTTGTTAGTCTTTCAGACTGTGGCTTTTACAGTAATCACCACAATAATAGCTTTAATAACTGGATGTGCTGCATAGGCATGACCACTATCAGGCAGGTGCAAAATGACTCGAGTCAGATGAATATGTTTATTTATTATAGACCATGCACAACATCAGTTATTACAGCAACTAATTTGCCATCTGTATTTACCAAGACGGTCCAATGTGGCTTGTTTTTCTCTCTGATTCTTCCTCTCCTTGGAGTAAAAAAGGCAGAGACCAATCCTGTCTGTCCCCTCACTGAATTGTCATGTGTGGTTTGTTGTCTGTAGGGAGAAAATGGTGGGATGACAACCATGTCCAACATGACCCATCGGGTCTCCAGGGAGGATGATGGGATGAAGCTCACCTGTGTGGCTTTCAACAAGGGCACAAAAGTCTCCAAGACCCAGACTGCTGAACTCTGTGTCTACTGTGAGTGAAAAAAAAGTCTAGTTTCTTCATATTTATGGTAGGTATAATCATCACCAAGGAGAGTGATAATTTATTAAGGTACAATGTTTTACACCTTACAGAATACATTCAATGCCACTTAAAAAGGCAGAAACATCTCTTGGAAACTGTTTTCCATCTCTGCTTTATCATTTCACATACTCAACCTGTATAAGATTCAGGTTGACAGACAGTCGCTTATTCCTAAAAAAAATAAAGAACTGTTCCAAACATAAATGCGAATTGAATTTAAAATGATTGAGTGATTGATTCTTTAATAACAGACCCCCCTCAAAAGGTATGGGTTGATGTCCCTCCTCAAGATGTTCCTCTACGCTCAGGGGCCAAAGTCCGTCTAATCTGCTTCTCAAGTGGAGGGAATCCACCTGGGACTCTATCCTGGTTCAAGGTTAACGTGAACAAATTACATGTTTGTCTGTTTTGTGTTTTAGTATGTCCAGACTACATACATTTCTGTGTGTAATAGGCCACCTTCCTGTTACAGAATGGAAGGCCTGTGACAAGTGCACTGAAGCAGACGTCCTTTGATAAGGGTGTGGCTCGAGAGCTTGTGCTGGTCCTGACTGCAAGTGACAACATGGCCACCTACCGTTGTGACGCCACAAATGAGGCAGAGAAGACCATCTCAGCCCAAACTAAGCTCAAAGTTCAATGTGAGTTACAACAACAACAGCCAGTACAACCAGATCTTTATTATGGCAGCTCTGCTAAAAAAGAGAAACAAAAAGCAATTAACTAGATTTGATATAAACCTATTCACACAGCTATGACATTTTATGTTCTTTATCTTGATATTGTCAGTGATTCAAAATTGCATTTCCCTGTTTACACCGCTATTCCCCAGTTCCAGCAATAACCATGAAGATCACTGCCAAAGAGGAGCAGTTCCATCGGGGCCAGATGATAACTTTGGAGTGCGAGTCTGGAAGCAGCAACCCCAAAGCCAACATCTCCTGGAGCCTCGGCCCACTCCGGTTTGGCAATTCATTGTCAAAATCAGTCCGAAGGGCTGATATTTATCCAGTTAAATGTGGCAGTGTGTATGATTGGTTGTTAAACTCTAAGTCCCCTGTTAATTAGACCTGCTGGATGGGATTTGTGTCCTAGGTTCCAGGGAGTGAATCAGCCACACAAGAAGGCGGCGTATGGTGGTTTTTCAGTGAGCAGTTCTCTGTCACTGAATATGAGTTCACAGCATCACAGTCAGAGGGTCATTTGCCAGTCCTACAGTGCGGAACTACCTGAGGGGGCCAAAACATTTTTCAAACTCAATGTGCTTCGTAAGTGGATGTGAATTGCGTTGTATTTTTTTCTTTCTTGCTTTGCTTGTTTTATTGTTTTTTTCTTCCTGGCAAATGACCAAGAGTTGTGCTTTGCATAAATCTTAAACGATGCATAATGATGATCTATAATGGTGCAGATGTTTGCTGCTTTGTTAGTGTACTTCTGCACAGGAATGTCAGTGTATAGTATGTGTATGTGTCGTTTTTTGTTTACTGGAAACCTTTGTTGTGATTTGTGGGTCTGTTGAGCTCTGCGGCAGTGTGTCCTAATTGTGCATTTGCTTTGCTGCCTGGCCATGTTTGTCTTTGATGCCATTTCACAGGCAGCAGCCAGCCACTGCTTCAAAGCTTGGTACTGTGTATGAGCATGAAGGAATGTCACTGTGTGTTTGTGCAGAGCTGCAGTTGGACAACAGTACTGTCACTCGTCATTTTAATGCCTGTCCCTCTCCCTCCCGCATTGCCTTACTCCCCCATCGTCAAAGTGTGTGAAGTTGGTTAGATTTGGAATTATTGGTGGGATGTCGACTTTCTACTGGTTTGACTCTCATTAGTGTCTCTCTCTGTTTTTATGCTCAACATATTTTGTGTGTCTTCATGTTCTCTCTCGCTGCTTTTTGACATTCTGTGGGCCTGAGTTTGCAGTTGTGCTTCTGCTCGTGTGTTTTTTGGTTCAAATCCAATTTAACTGTATTTGTGTTCTTTCCCTGTGTCAGACCCACCAGAGTTTAGGCCAGATCAGCCGACGCAAGTCCAGGTGGTGGAGGATGGCATGGCAACTATCCCATTGCTGGTCTCAGCTAACCCTGAGGAGGTTTCCTGCATTTGGCAGCACCGAAGGGAGAAGCTGGTCAAAGGTGATCTAGGGCTGTGTGATGGCTCTATAAACCAGGTCCTAGTTGAGCTGAGCCAGCAAGTAAGCACTCAGCTCTGCCATTCAGGGTCTGAATAAAACATGGCAGGTTAGCCAGCATGGGACCCTGCCAAATGTGATTCTCATTATGGCTCTAATGTATGCAGTCTAAATGAGGATTGCTGTCTCTCTGAATACAACACAACGATTCTAAACCTGGCTTCTCCTCCAGGCCGGTGTCAGCAGGGCCCTCCTGCACCCACTCTCTTTCTCTGTTAACTCTGTTTGCTCCATCATACGCAGACTCTGACATAAAATTACTATGTCCTGAATGTGGAAACCCACCTATTACATTTAGAATGCTGTAGTGCAGGAGGTGTCTCTCACTCCGCCTATTGTTGGCTTGATGTGGGAATCCAGCCAGGCCAATCAATAATGCAGGATTAGATGTCACTTAGAGACCAGTGGCCAGAGGACATGCAGTTGATGAGCATGTAATGAATGCTTAATTTACCATTGGTTTGCATGTGTGCATGTGTGACTGTGTGTGTGTGTGTGTGTGTGTGTGTGTGTGTGCAATATTTCTGCAAAGAGAGGGATCTACGCTTCCAGTGGCCAGATGAGTTCACCCTGCTGATCGAGAATGTGACGAGGAAAGAAGCTGGGGTTTATAATATTGAGTGTACAAATGAAGAGGGTGTCAGCCACACCTCCATCATGCTGGACGTACAGTGTAAGAACATACACACAGGCACATAAAACACATAAGTACAGTGTTATATGTGATCATGAAAACAAATTACTACAAACAAACAAGCATCTCAATGCTCCTATCTATACTTTTCCTTTAAATACAGTCTCCCGAAGAATTGTTCAGTATTATTAGCTTTGAATGTGTAAACTGCTAACACATGTTTTTGAACATGTCTGAAGTTGGTGTCTATCACAACCATGAGCAAATCCATACACACTCAGATGCAACCAGACAACAGCACTGAATTTCAGCCTCTATCCACCAAAGACGCCTCATTCATTAGGCGTCCATGCAAGACCATGGACCTCTACAGCTGCCCCAGGCCCAGCCTCAAGCCCCAGGTCCCCTGCCCCTATAGTGATGATTTAATAATGGAAGTGTTGAAAATGTAGGTCTGTCTGTTTCACCAAAGCCCATGGTACAAGCCTAATGGATTCTACCGCCCTGATCTGCCTGGGCTTGACAGTTGTAGATATTCATTATGTATGGAGGATTGTAGTAGCTTTTATGGGTGGCGGTGTAGCCCACTTAACAATGTCGGTCTTGGTTAGCAGGCCAACATGGTTGGATCCCACCAACCCAGAGGTGTGTGTCTCTCTAGTGTTTTCCACCACTGTTCTTTGAGTGGGAACATAGGTTTAGACAAGTAGGCACTAATGGTCTTATTGTTGCAAGGAGGTGGCACCCTTGGGATGCATAAAAAGTTTGTGGAGGTGAATAAAGACTAAAAGAGGAACCATACTGTTGGGGTCGGGAGAGATCATTTGAAGTGGGGAAGAGATGGATGAAGTGAGGAATCAAATGTGCGAGAATTAGCCAGTCTGCCTTGGTCCAATTTGGGATATGCTGTCAGTAGAACGCTTGTTCACAATAACATCTGCAATGCTCCAACATATAGAGAGGTTAATGTATCTGAAACACGGAGGCCAATTAGGTCAGAGTTATGAACAAGTTCAAAAGCAAATGAGTGTAAGAGTAATTATAGCAATGGCGCATGCCTGTTTAATGGCTTGGCAAATGATTTGTCCCAGGTTGGCATGTTAACCTTTGGTTGCTGCTTAGCCTTGTCCCTTTTTCTTACACTCAGATGCTCCCAGTGTTAATGCAGAGAAAGACCCCGTGTATGTGAACCTTGGGGAAACAGCAGACCTGATATGTGTGGCAGATGCTAACCCCATTATATCTGACATGTTCTCTTGGAAATGGCTGGTGAGAGCTACATATACACACACACACTCACACACACAAAGACAAACAGTCATCTTCTGAATTATCTTTCCTTTACCTGACTTCTTTCCTATTATTTTAGGGATTCTTGCCGTTTATCACTGGCCTTTCTAAATGCACCGATGCACCATATTTCACCGGCTCTAACTATCCTTCCACCCCACCTCTCCCTGCTCCGCACTCAGTCCAAATCCAGAAAAATAGCTTTCATTACTGCTGCGTGACTAAAGGGCACATTCGTCAATGCACCGTGGTCTCTGTATCTACTGATGCCTTCTTCGGTCTAACCCACCCCCTGGCAGTGCTGTGTGTCTGCTTTAACCTGCACAGCCCCTCCGTTTCTCTTTCCCTGTGATTCTCTAACCCTTGGCATTATCTTTCTCTGTCCTCAGACCTCGTTCCCCAGACGCCCTTTCCATCCCTACCTCAAGCCCTGATAGTTTCCTGCCCAGTTCTCCCTCACTGTCTACCAGCTTTACTCTCACAGAGTCTCCTAACACCAGGAAAAGGTGCAAGGGTATTGAGGGATAGCTGCTGTCCCCGACTTATTCCCCCTCACTTTGTCTTCCACAGGGAGAAGGGGAGGTGGAGATGGGAGAGGAAATCCAGGAAGATGAATCAGGCCTTCTGACCATCCATGACGTGACTCGTGCACATGCCGGCCTTTATCAGTGCATAGCTAATAATGGCATGGCACCCTCTGCCAGTGCAGATGTGCAGCTGGTAGTGCAGTGTGAGTTTTTATTATATATTCTTTGTGTTAGTGAGGAACAAAGCATGCACAGGGAAGTATTTCTGAGAACATTCACCAGTCAATAAAAACTGTATACATTCATTTTTTATTTTTTCCTGTTTCTGCATGAATAAATCTCTATGTGCTTTTGGTCTTAGTCAAACCAGAGATTCAAAAGGGAGTGCAATGGAGGAAGGTTGCAAGTAGAGGAGATGCCACCAGTACAGCTGAGCTGATTTGTCAGGCTGAGGGCATTCCGCGTGTTGATTTCTCCTGGGAAAAAAATGGTGCACTCATGGACTTTGCAAACCCCAGGTTAGGAAGTAGACGTTGTATTTTAAAGTTTTTTTTTGCCATTATTTTCACTATTAACTTTGGTGCTGGTGTCAGCATATGGTTACATATTGATGAATCCTCACAATTAGATTAGGTTCTACTCTAATGTAATATATTCTTTTGCTATTTCTAACTATTTTACCACTAAATCCAGATTTAGTGCATTTCATACTTTGCTTTTCACTATGCAAATACCTGTTTAATGCTTCTTTGATGTGTGAAATTGGGTGACTTAGTGCAATCTGCAGGACATCACAATCCCTGCTGTCTGCCTGCTCAGGCTTTATCTCTCTTTCTTTGTGTGTATGTGTGTGTGTGTGTGTGTGTGTGTGTGTGTGTGTGTGTGTGTGTGTGTGTGTGTGTGTCTGTCTCTGTCTGTGCATGCATTTATGTGTGTGTGCGCTGCTGCAGGTATGAGGAGAGGACTGTGAGGGAGGGCTCCTTCCACACCAGCATAGTTGAAGTGGTAAATGTGAGCGCACTGCTGGACTATGCTGTCTTCACCTGCACTGCTCGCAACTCACTCGGAGAAGACAAGCTAGACATCCAGCTCGTCAGCACAAGTATCTATATCCATTTGATTTATGCATTTGTCCTTGTGTGAATGAGACTACATCAACAAAATGTTTAAAATGCATTAAGTATTGGTTTCTCATCATGTTAATCCCTATTTTGTAAAAGGGCTACTAACAATACCGCCAACAATTAACACCTTTACACAGTTTTTAACTAATTTTAGCGAATTATTTAACTGGCCTGTAGATAAACTACACTACTGCTGTCATCACCACATTCCACCACAATCTAAAAACTGCTGGTAGCCACTTCAAGTAAACCGGCAGAAAAAAAGCACAGCATATGCTACCAGTCAAATATAAAATGGCAGAGAGAAAACTGGAAGCTTCAGTAGCAAGTGATGTTTGGCATCACACAAAAAATCCATAATAACCTTTCAGCATATTGTAATTCAAGTGATTTGAGAGGACACGAGAAAATGTATCCTCCGGCGGAAGATTTTGGCCAATCCTGTTGGGTGTGTGTGTGTGTGGGGGGGGGGGTTCACAGCTGTAATGACCAATCGCTGTCAAGACTCCATCAGCTGCATCCCTGCTGCACAGACTCCGTGGCACAGCAGCTCCCCTAAATGTGTTATTTTGGCTTCACTTTTCGATATCAGCATGAAACGGCATCATGTCATCCATCTTTATATACCATCTATGGTTAGGACAGAGAGGAGTGGCATTTTTTTTTTTTGCAATTTATGCCTACTGAAGGCTTTAAGTGAGCAGGTAGACTCAGTGGTAAGCACGTCTTGCACGACAGAGCCCCAGAAAAAGACCTAGAGAATGTGAATTAAAGCAGACTTAAAGTAGCATATCACCATGTGGCCAAATACCAGTCCGAACGGCTACAAATGTCCCATTGTAAGATCTGTAGGCAATCTTTTGCCTAAGATACTTAATAAGCACCTAATATATCAAGTCTGTGTTGCTTTTTGGGACTTTCTGCCGCCTAGTGGTCAAAACTCACCTAATACAGCTTTAAAACGACTGCCAAATGATCAAAGTCAGTCATTAGGACTCTCAACATGTAGGGATTATTCATATCACGTACTTGGCAGTGGAGCACACATTTTCCTTTGGTTCTAATTTGGCAGCATCTCAGAATAATTGTGTCTATGCTGCCTTGTCCAAGCTTTATCAGCCTTTTCCAGCAACATTACAATAGTGTGGGAGGCCCATTGAACATGCAGAATTCTGTAAACTGGAGAGAGTTGTTGCTCCTGAGTGTCAGCCCTTTAAGGAACTTATTCCAGTGCTGTATCTCTACCTTATCATTGAGCCTATAGCACTACTTCACTTCTCTCTCAGATAATGCTGCAGTGATATGCTTAGCTCTCCTAGTGTGCTTAGACTTTTCTGCCTTCAAGCTACCAATGTATCCTGGCACCCCCTCCATTATTACCACAGTCCTGCTCTCAGCGAAGGCCCACAGCCTTCATTGGACACATTTAATGTTTACTATAAAAACCATAAAATACAATCCAATATTCAGCCTGTTTTTCCCCAGTCATTTTTTCAGTGCAGTGAATATTCATAATTAATCTGACGCAGTGATAATAAATTTTATATGCTTCCTTATCATTTGAGAGCCCGAGAGGAAAATAGTTTTTTTTTCTCCTAGCATGGTGCTTTTTGGATTTGAAGGAGACGGGATCCAAATAAGGCTGACCTCTTTGCCCTGGAATCTTATGAGTGGAGCTGATAGCGGGATATTTACTCTGCAAACGGAGCTGCAGCCTGGAGCCAGAGACGAGCAGAGCATCCCCTTCTTATGTTGCTGTTCGTCTATCTCTTCTCCTTCTCCCCTTGACTATCTCTCCCTCTGCTCCCCTAAACACCCGTCTTTTTTCTATGCTCCAAATGCAAAATAATCCACTTTCCCTACACTACCCTGACTGAAGTAGTGCCTCATGTCAGACTGAAGGCCTGGTTATCCTTCTTTGATCTTTGTTCAGAATATTGATAATAATCAAGAGGCTTCATCCTCCATTGCACGACTTTGCTTGGATAATGGACAACTCAGCCACTTTGTTCTGAAAAGGATCAGCCTTAGCTCTGCCCGTGTTTCCTAATCATTCATACAACAAAGCTCAACATAAAGAAGCAGATAAGGAGTGATGCAGTGCTAAAATAAAAAGCTGCTGTGGAATAAACGGCGATTAAGGCAGGATCAACAGAACGAGGCTTTGGAAGTTCACTGACATGTTTTGACTATTGTCATCATTTTTCCTCCATGATTTCATTGTATTCATTATTTTTTATTAGTTATCACCAGCAGTTATTGCCACTTTTCTTTAATAAATCTTCCAGACCTAAAATACTTAAACAATAAATTATGTAATAAATGCCAGTGCTTGAAAACACATGACACCAAAATCCACCACAAATTAAACATTTTGCCTTGAGGCTGTTGTTTCATGTTTTTGTAGAAAAGAAACGAAATGGAAAAGTTTTATTCCTAATTGTATTTCTATTCAAAGGAACATCAGCAGTTCACTCACTTTTAGAATTATTTTTAGTACTATCTTTAGGCCACAGGGGAAGGCAGCCCTATAGGCCAGGGGGGGCTAGTATTATTTCAGAGACAGCGGATATAATCACTCGATTATCTCCCAGCACACATCTCAATTTCTGAGCACCTAAAGCCTTTTTGAATAGCCACCTGTCAAGTGAGAGCTTTCTGCTCTTCATCAGTATTCTCCCAAAATCATGAGTATATTTGCTGTTGGCACTTCTCTTTGATTCTTTTGCCCTCAGATCACCCAGATCCTCCGTCATCATTTCAGCAAGTCAGCGTCTCACATGACTCGGTCACTCTGGAGTGGATCCCCGGCTTCAATGGTGGTTTGCAGCAGAGGTTTCGTATAAGGTGACGTGGCACGAAAAATGCATCATTAGGATTAATATCCTTTCATAATCCAAAAACTACATTGCACAGTGCCTTTTGATTGACAGATACCGCTGGGATCGGTCAGCCAGTTTCCTGTACATGGATGTGTTTCCTCCCAGAGAAGCAACATTTACTGTGACTGACTTGCAGCCTAACACCACCTACAACTTCTCTGTCAATGCCATCAATGCAGTTGGAGAGAGCGGTTATGCTGACAACAATGCAGTACTGACCATCACCACCAAGGGTCAGTTTGGAGTAACCCCAGGTTGACAGTGAAAAGACTGTCCCTGTGTTGCAATTCACATACTGTTTAGTGTGCCAGACATTCCAGACATGAATACGTTTATACTGGATGATTCTGTCTGTAATTTTGAGGTCTGACTAGAATTTTTTTTAAATTCTTTTTAAAATTCTAAACTAAATGTGAAGAAGAGTTTTTTGTTATTAATCTCATTATTTTGTTTGCTAAATTTTCCATTCATGAATGTAAATTACTAAGGTAAAACCACTTTTTCATGTTTTTTAAGAAGAAATGGAAATTGAAATGTATCTTACAAGAGTACACTCGACTAAAAACCAAAAAGCAATTAAAACTGCAGGCCCAGGCTCCCTTTTCAGTATTTTCATCTAAGTGATGTTTAAATGTTTGTTAACCCCTGGCATATTTCATTTTCTTCGTGTTTTTTAGGTTTATTTATTGCTTAATCTAATTTTTAGTTAATCATCTGTTTACTTACATATTTACGTACTCTATTTATACCCTTTGTTTAATTGTACTGATAATGTTTGCTATTGTGCTGGCCAAGAATTAAGTTAAACAATACATTCAAATTTTAAGCTGTGAACTGTGACAGATGTATGAAAGAGGGTCAAAGTTCATGACACAACATTATGATGCAGTAGTATGTCCCATTTGTATGCATTCTGCGTGCACATACTTTATGCTTTAAAATGAGTGTATTATGCATAGCAGTGTGCATTACGGTTTCCATTCATTTTTGTCTATCTGTAGAGAGGCCAGAATCAGCGGTTCCAACAGATGACTCATACCCACCAAGTAAGTATTTTATCACAACTCACCGAAAAAGCTCTTAAGGGTGGTCGGAAATTGCTGTTTGCAGAGCAGCTAGCTTCATTTGGCTAAATCATGTTAATGTATGCACCTCCAAGGCTGTTAATGTTTGCTCTATGAGAGTAGCGGTTGTCATGGCGCCCACCCATACTTTTTCCCCTCCGCTAGTCTTTAATCAATAAAGACAATTGAGAGAGTGGTTGGGTCTGTCTCAGTCAGTTTTTATCTTCCCACATTTCAATATTACTTCTTTACCTTTCACTGGTACGCATTAAGCTAATGCGTCTAATTTTTTGTGAATTAGGTCCAACTGGACTGCCAGCGTACTTGATAGCAGTGGTCACAGTAGTGTTTGGAGTCCTGCTGGTATTAAATTCACTGGGTTGCTTTTTTGGACTAAGATGGAAAAAGAAGCAAGGTCAGACAGGTAATCATAATCATCTTTTAATCTGTGTGATATGTAAGTGTTCCCTCTATCAATGTCGGTCTCTATCATGTCTTGATTCTTCAACAGAACTCTAAAGAGATTACTGAACCATGATGCAATTGTCTCTCACGTCGTCTAATCTCAGCATGTTCCTCTTTCTGTCTATTCTGTCTCCTCTCCTTCTGCTCATTCTCTAAGCTTCAACCTCCCGCCACATTCATCCCTCAGAGCTGTCACTTCTGTGTTTTATCCATATCTTTTATCTCATTTGCTAGCTTCACGTCCTTTCTCTATCTTCCCCTCTGTCTCTTTCTATTTGTTCTTCATTCTAACTGTCACGTTTCCCCATTTCTGTCTTCTATTTTTTATTCCTCACCTCTCTCTGTCCTCTGGTTTTTACATAGATTTTTCACAACTTACTTGTCTTCCATTCCCTGTCATTCTCTGGCCTTTTTATTGCACTGATCAATTTCAGAGTTTATGAGATGATGCTCCTCTCTTCAAGTTCTAATTTCCTAACACTAAGCCTCCTTCCGCCTGTTTCTGCTCCCCCTGCAGGGGGTAGAGAAGGCAGCGTGCTGGATGGAAAGAAAAACGAAGAGGAGGCGTAAGTTAAGGCACTGCAGTAGCAGTAATAAAGAGACATACATCCAATCCACTCTAAGAAGTCGGAGACATGATCCATTGGCTGACCCAGCTGCTAAAACAGCCAAGCAGGCAAAACTACAAGCTTCTGTCAATATCCATTTATATTACCATCATTAAACTTGCACCTCAATCCTGCAATAAACAGATACAACACATGATATAATATTGGAGGTTAAGAATTGTTGTAAAATAATTCAACATGTAACTGAGACACAAATGAAGATGACAGATTGAGAAAGACTGATTTGTCTGTGCAGGTCCAGTCAGTCAACTGTAAGCAACTCTAATAAGTACGAGAGCAGAGAAAAGATCAACACCACAGCCCAGCGCACCCTCCTCATCGACTCCGGATCTGAAACAGATAGCAATGTGTACGAGAGTTATGCTGCGGTAAGAATGTGAGAGAGGAGGAGAAAGAAGAGTGGGATGAGGGGAAGAGAAAAGGGCAATTGAGAAAATATGCAGAGACAGAGAAAAGGTTGAGTAAACAGATGAAGGGAGGAAAGAGGTTATGCAGGGGTTGAAGGGATCTGGCAGAAGAGGAAGCGGAGAATTCAGCCATAACAAGCAAAATGGATAGATAAACTAATGAAACCTTTAGCTGTTCACAGAGATGGAACATAGATCAATATCTCACAATTAGCATTCAAAATACACATCGATCTTGGAGAAATTATCATTTTGTACTTTAAAAAGGCCAACAAGGATTTGAACCTTGAAGAAAACTGTTGAGTGAGGTAAAAGAAAACAGATTGCACTGTGCTGTCAAGAATGGAATATAATGAGACCTCAAATCTCCACAGAGGCAGGCTTTATCATGCAATACATACCTTATAGAATACCTGAAAGGGTCAGTTTACCCCTATTTGCTATTCTGTGTTTCACCTTCAGTTGTGGTTTTTGTTTATTTGCACAAGTTTTGAGGTATTAGCTCTGAGATTTTTTCCTCCGCCCCAATAGGGGGTGCATGGTGTTTTGGTTTTTGTGCTCACAGCAAGGAACAATGAAATTTTAAAGGTTTCAGGGTGTAAGATGGAGTGGCGTGTAGCAGGAAAGTTACAGATCAGGTTGCAGCTCTAATGGTGGCTGTGAAAAAATGTGTAAAATGCAAAAAACATGGAAAATACATAAGCAGTTTTTGGCTTTTCCGTCAAGCAGATATTAACTCTGGTCCAAATTCAAACATAGTCGGTGACGGTAATGCACCTTAAGGCTATATTCCACTTGCTGTAAAATGGAAAAAAAGAGGAGGAAGTCCATTCTGCGCTTCAATAATTCTAAGTTAAAGAAAGCACAACGATTCTTATTTTCACATGATTACGCTACTAATGAAAACATTATGAATAATATATTCCATTTCTGTAATTAAATCCTAAATCCTCTGAAATCTTACACACTGGAGCTTTAAGCATCAACAGCAATGTCGTTTTTGGAAACAGAGACCCCAACACTCGCCAGATAATCCATAAACGTCACTGTTAAATGTTTTTTTACAGGGATGATTTGATCCATTAACAACTGTTCACAGTAATCACCTACTGTACCATATGTATCAAAACATGGGCTACTTAAAGTCACAGCTGATCTGATAATATCATTTCTGTTTTACTCACATCAGGAAAGTTCCCATTATTATTACCCCACCATTGACTACAAGCCTCCTTTCAGCCCACATCCTGAGGAAACACATAGCCACGGTAAGGACACAAATCTACCACAGAGTCCTATTTGACTTGTGGCAACTCACTGGGTCAACTGGAGTTGTCTCTTAGACCAGCATTAGTAGTAGAGGTTTTTTTTAGAATGTCTTTGTTTATATCTATGTGTATGTTTTTTATTGATTCTTCTTACTCTTTAAGACGCCACCCACCTTCCTGTGGACTCTCACAGCCACTTTTATGAAGAGGTGAGAGACAGGGGTCTGTACCCGGACGTCCTGACTTCCCCTCTTCCTTCCCCTCCGTCCTTGTTTGACCACGTATTGCCTCATCAAAGGAATGACTGGAAAAGACCGGCGCACCCTCAGGTCTGTAAATTAATCTCTTATTTACGGTTCGATAGATTATTTGAATTAGTTAATAACAGAGTTTAGTAAGAGAAGGTAATGGTAAATCACATTCTGAGCCTTCATCATGTGCATAATAGTAAGTGAGATGTAATCTCTGTCTCAGCAGGTTACTGAGAGAGGGAAGGAGTTCACAGATGCTCGACAGCCTCCGAGAGATTCTGATCTTCCCTTTGAACTGCGAGGAGAGTTAGTCTAGAATGAGCAGGTTGGACCAAACATTTATGCTATGCCAGGGCTTGTCACTCAGTTGACATTGAAAACAGTGTTGTATAGCAGATGTTCATTCAGTGTTATTTATTTCATTCTGTTTGAATAGTATATCACAAATCACCTTGAAACGAGGTGACATCAAGTACTTGATTTGACATGCCATAATATTTCAAGTGTTTTGAAGTTTTACTGTGTATATCTTGAGCTGTGAACATTCCCTCAAAGGACCGAGTTGACCTGCGGTAAGGTACGGCAGGCTCCACAAACTGAACAGAGGCACAGTGTCAACTTGATATTAAAAGAAAGGAAAAGAAAGCTTCTGTCATCTTATGTAACCGTAAAATGCCGAAATGTCGCTATTATATTTGCTTAATTAAAACACTGACATTTCTTAGTCTCACGTTGTCATACCACTTCTTCACAGTCCTCCTCCTCCTTGTCCTCATTTTGTCCTTTCACCGTTGCCCTCCTTCTCGGAGCCCAGTCACCATCACTACTCATTGTTTGGCCTGCAGATAGACATAAATCAGTCAGATGTCAGAGACAAAAGGGAACTGACATCGCTGTGGTTGGCACTGGGACAGTCGCAGCACAGACCCACGGTGCCACACAAACAGATACTATTCCTTTTCGACCGATCCAAATTCAGCATTTTCAGTACCACTTTACAGTAAGACTACGCCTATAAAATATATTTATGAATGGTTTACAATTAGGCTATTGATTTAATTTGTTGTAAACACTTAAATCATTAATAAGGTGTTATAATGTTATAATTATAGAAAAATGTCAACAATGCCAAATAGTGAGCTCACGTTTAGCCTCGACTCTCATTGGTAACTTCCTTTGTTTGTTTGGTTTATTCATCCTGAGCTACTGCGGAAAAATGGCAGACTGTGGAAGAGGACTTGTTCCCCCTGGGTCGGTCCATGTGAAATCCCCGGAGGCCTCCCGACTGACCATCTCCGATTTCCTTCATGCTTTCAGAAAATGGTGTTATTGGTCCTAGTGTACACCATACAAACTTGCAGCCTTATATCGTCATTCATTTTTGAGATATTGGGCGAGTGGTTCAGAAAAAGATTCTAAGTTCAATAAGTCATTACTTTTAAACTATTCATGATAGATGCATGAACAATTCAGGAGTTGTTCTAAGGTATAAAATGTCTTTAAGTTCTGTAAAAGAAGATCCATAGTTGTACAAAGGCCAAATTACAGCTTGCTGAAAGAAAAAAAAAGAAAAAATTGTCAGAGCAACTTTGGCCTAAAGCACATCAGATCACATTTATTTCTCATGTTGTGGTGACTGAGTATTTTTATAATAAAAGTTTCTGATTTATTATTAAAAATGAAAAAGAAAAACACATGGTCTACCATAAAAACTATTCTAAAGTGCATGTCTGCATTAATATGTGCACAAAATATGAAGTTGGTCAATTTTTTTAGAAATATGGTGATTTGAGGTGGAATTACCTCTCTGTAAAAATAAATGGCTTATTCAAAGGTGAAAAAAGTACAACAATTATACACTAATGAAAACATCATCATGAATATTATATTCAACTTTTGCTAATAGATTGCTCTAAGCTCTAAACACTGCACCAGATTGCGTTTTACATTGTACAATAAGGCTCTTTGCCAGTAATAACTCGTGTAAATGGTCATGTTACGTGCTGAATGAAAAAGGGATGAGTAAGCTGAGCAGCAAGATCTGAGATTTACTAGAATAGACAAAAAACGCAGCAGTAATGTGATCGTAATAATGACCCTGTATCAACGCATGGAAACTGTGTTACGACTTCTCTATTAATAACGTGTGTAATAAAGTGTTTAATACCTAATTAATGATCTAATTGTAAACCATTTATAAGGGTAGCCTTATTGGAACGGGAAAGCACCGCCTCCAGATATGAACCTTACAACAAAGGTCTGTCCCTTCAGTTTTCGACCTCAGTCAGAAGGGAATCCCCGCAATGGGATGGCACTGAGCGGTATTTAGCTCGGCTATGTCTTCGGAAAGTAAAGCCATATCTAGGGCCACTTTTATCCTGTTTTCTCTTGGATTGAAGTTCAGCTCCCAAAATCACTGAGAGAGAAAAAAAAAAAAAACATGCAGGGAATTTGTCTCACTGAGAGTGGGCAGTCAAACAAAGATAGAGACATAGAACGGGGGGAGGCTTAGCTGCGACTGTGACTACCGTACAAAAGACCCACTCTCTGCTCTGGTTTTCATTATTGTAGTTCAAGGAAGGAAAAAAAAAAAAGTTCAATTGCTTTTACTTCAAAGCTATATAACTCACTATAGTATTTATTGATTATGTACATTTTTAGCTGCAGGCGGATGCTGTCTTAGACCTGCCAGAACATACAGATCACATGCAAAAATAGATGTATCCCTCTGCATGACAGTAAACAGTGTTTGTGTGCTCTGTGTATTTGTGTTACATCTTTTACTGTGAAGAGATCAGAAACTTCCTCAAAGTTTCCATGGATCTTTTAGGTTCCTGTTGCCTTGCAGTAAACGCAAATAGTCACCGGGCTCTAATAATATCCGTAAACAAATCCCTTACGCACGAACCCTGTTTTCCGGCTATTGCTTTTTCCACTAGAATGATTCATCACATCAGCCTCATGAGCACAGATTTGCAAACATGCATCTCGGCCCAGGCAACACACACAAAATATGATGAGACACACATACACTGGACGATTATATATTTAATGTTTCATTTTGAGTTGTTTGTTTCACAGTTTTTCTTTTGCTTTTACGAAGGTTCCAGTAATGTGTCTTTGATGTGTGATCACTGTGAAGTTCTTTCACCAAATCTTTTTCAAGAGCTAATCACAATGGAAATATTTAGTTACAATATGTGAGAGGTGAAAGTCTGCAGGGTTGTAATCCACGTCTATAAAATTCTGTTTCCTCAATGGCATCTGAATGCCTGGAGATAAATCTCAATGTTTCACTGAGCTGCATTCCCTCAATTAGGCTCACTATTCTCCATCATGAGCTGCCAAGGTATGTTTGTCTCATTACTGAACAATTGTTTAAGTTCCTGTCAAGCTGACTGCTGTGTTCATACCAAACGCCTGTTCTTGATGCATCATTTCGGCTCAGGCAGGGACGCTAATCTGCTAAACTGAAGGTTTGACAGCTCAATACTGTATTCTAGCCTCTATTTTTCTTCACTTGCCTCATGAACATTTTGATATGTTGTGTTTAGAAGAATCTCAGTTGAGCTCAAATACACAGGCTGCATGCAATTATGTCAAAAGAACAACAAATGAGAAACTTTAATTACCTCAGCTCCAGGGCTGTTTTCGTATCCTTTTCCATCTCCTGAAGGTTTCTTTTAATAAAACAAATATATGGTGAAATAATAGTCCTTTGTCAGTTTAACAGGTTGTGCCACCAGTAGGGAGGCAACTCAAATTTAACTCGGATGTCTGAAAACCCTGTCATTGCTCTCATTATTTAGAGTTTTCAGTTTGAACTAAATAAATTAAATTAAAAACAACCCCAGGTTTTACAAATGATTTTACTGGCAGTTATTATGACTCGCTTTGTGGCTCCGCTCTCCTGTTGTCAGTAATGAGAATGTAATTTGCCCTCCAATATGGATCAAAGAAGAACACAATAAAAACAACAGTAGTCCATGAAAGATCACTGGTTAATCTTAATGAGGACAGATATGACAGCATATTGAAATTAAAGAGCATGTGGTCTGCTTTAATTACACTGGGTTTGATGACTGGCCATGTGTGTGCAGCACAAGGTGTAGTGGCAAGAGAATAAAACTGTACCACAGACAAGTATAGTTGCAGATTCCAAATGCTAAGAAGTCAGTTTAACGGTTCTTAAAAAACCGAATCCTAAAAGCCCATATTGTCTTTATTTTGGTCAAAGGGATTTATTTAAGATAAATATCTTACATCTCTGCATCTCATTTCACTCAACATTCACTGGTTGATGGTGACACAAAGCAATGTGACGGTGGAGGAAACGTCAATGGTTTCTTTTTTTATTTTATGTCAGAAAACTAAAGAAACACGCAGCGCTTTTATATAGAGGCTCACAATGCAAACTCTAATGATGATGCTTCTAGTCTTACGATTTTTCTCTCAAAAGAAACACAGAATGCAGGGAGAGGACAAGTTGATCCAAAAGCATATCCCACCACTCAGGACAAAGACAGTCCTCTGCTACTGCGGATAAATTGTGGGCTTTGTCTGGTGCAACAATTCAGTTTGTGCTTCATGGTTGGGTAATGCTGTCGGGCTACACTCACACACACCAGTCCTGCAGCCTTGGAAAAAAAGAAAATACAGTGAAAAATATCGCTACTACAGTGCATAACCGCATTTCAGCATGATAAAGTTTATAATATATTTTCTGTGGTAATATGTACTGGATTTTAGTGCATTTACAAAGCAGAGAAATTGACTTTCTAATGTTTTTTAATATATAAGTAGACCCCTTGGAAGCAAAACAGATAACCCAAGAAACAGAATTACGTCCTTAAAAGCTAGGTGAAGAGGTGAGCATGTAATGCACGAGTACTTATTTCAAAACATTCTAAATGTCAAATATTCGCAGGATAAGATGAATAAAGAAAGCCTTATAATAGAATTTTCCATCACTATGTATGTTTATGAGTTAATGTAAATATATCAGAAATCTGCAATTATAGCAAGGCCATTCATTTCTTGTTTGTTCAGGCTGCTACATGGGCACACATGTCAGGTGGACCTGGGTAAAGAAAAGATCGTGTAAACATGGAGAGAGACAGTGTCGGTTAGATAGGATGACAGACAGGCAAACGCATACAAAACAAGAAACACATGAAATATAGGGCGGAAAATTACCGAAATAGAGTTGGAAGGCAAGCCACCATGCTGAGAGTCAGTTGAACTGGAGACAGAGTGAGGGAGAGAGAAAAAAGTGGAATTTAAAGAACTAGAAGGGGGAGGCCGTGTTGTGAGAAAGGGTGGGTGAGCGAGAGACTGAAACACGACCGTTGGATGAGGAAGTAACAATGGTGAGCACATGGGTGTGGTTGGTTTTCAGTTACCCCATCAGCCTGTCAGAAGGGAAGCAGTGTGGATGATGAGACCGTGGATACATCTCAGGACTTGGGGACCACACAGGATGGATACTAAGGTAAGCACAAATAGCCTGGATGGATGACTAAATATCAGAAGGCTGAGGGGTGTTTTCGCGAAGCCGGCTAAAAGAAGATTGATGGAGGATGACAGACAAACGGATGAACAGACAGACAGAGAGTGAGTGAGAGTGCTAGATGTGACAAACAGGCAGGCGGGTCAGGCTAGGGGAAGGGAAGGATGCCTGTACAGCCCTAGGGAAACAGGCCTCATCTTGACATATGCTCTGGAGTGAAATGAAGATTGGCATGACCTGCTAATCTGAGCTGTCACAGCTCATGACGGCATTGGACGCTCACCTGTCACTGTGTTCCCAGCCCGGAGGACAAGCTGCCACCAGTATAGGTCAAAGATCAAGATTCATTTTCTGCTGGGGGTAGATTCAAACCGAGCCACTGGCCTAGACTCCAATCTGTCACTCTACCTGCCTATGTAAGGACGAAAGAGTCCAAGGCACTGTTATATTGCTATAAAATCATACAGTTTCTTTTCTGGGCCTGTTTCCTATTGTTTTAAGTAAGGGGCAATATTTTGTGAGGGGGAGGAAAAAAGTATGTTTTTTTTTTTCACTGATTCAGAGCATTTTTTCACTGGTACCGGATTTTTCTAATGTTAAAAAAAGTTGTTTTGACACATCCTCCAGTGCCAATTTTAATTGGCGACAGATACAAACTCAAAAAAATGTGATGAAGTTTGATCAATAGTGCCACAAGGTTCAGGACAGATATGTGTGGGAGGATTGCACGCACAATGTGAGGCCTCTGTCACTCAATTTTGACAAAAGAAATGTGGTTATAATGTATTTATATTATAAAGTTTGACATTGAAAGTAGGACTCTGTTTTCGATCATGCTGTGGGGTGTGGGTGATGTTGTTAGAGTGTTTTATGAGGAAGCAGAAGTAGCCATGCGCTACTACATGGCTACAATGAGTACAATTTCCTGTCTGGTGAACCTGTGCTGTACAAAATGTTCTAGAGCAGATGATCAGTGCGTCAATCAGCAAAGCAGGATCTTTAATTTACCATATGGTGTATTTAAAGTCATAATATCTGCTCTATTCTTCAACAAATAGTCCTATGGCTGCATTTACACAATCTACTTCATCTTAAATTACTGACAGGATGCATTAAAACTGTATACATTAAAGCATCATTTCTTCAGACTGAAGTGAAGTGAAGACTGAAGTGTAAAACCTGCTGGTTTACACTTTTTTATTTTCTTAACGTTTTGTTTTGCTTTTCAGATTTATTTGGCTTCCCTGACTTTTTTCCTGTTTGTGATGTTGAAAGGTGAGAGCAAAAATATAATTTTCACGCTTTAATTGTTATTTAATTACCTACACTGAGAAGTAACAAGTTGAATTGAGCTTAAAGTGTAGCTTGGGAGTAGGGAGCAGCCTGGGAGCAAGTAAAACGCTCACAAATTTACATAAAGGTTTGCAATGAATATTCAAGAGTAAGATAATGGAATATTTATGAATATGACAATGCAAACAAAATTCTACTTTGTGCTCAAAATATATGTGACACTTTTGAAATGATACAAAAGAGAGTGAGCAATAAATTATTACGTTAACGGTCAAGTCCTCTCATATGGGTTCATTAAAGTACTTGTAATCTCAGCATTAACCAAGGAAAGGAGAGGGTTTGTAGAGCTGCAGCACTAATTGGAAGGTGCTGAGTGAGTAAACAAACAACAGCCTTTCTGTCCTGTAGTTTCACACAACAATCCAACTCTGTTTGTTGCCAGAGGTTTTGTAAGAGCTGCTTCTTTGTAACTGTTCTGCCCCACTCATAGGACTATTATTGTGACATACTCTCCATGCATCTACGGCCCTCTCAGCCTCTGCGTGGACACATACTCAAGTCTGCCAGGAATACATCACAGCATTGTCAGAGAAAGTCACAGAGGGAAACAACACAGCCCTTTGTTCTTTCTATAAAGTGTACTGTATGGAGGCCTTAGTGTGAGGCTTCCTCTAACTTGTGTTTTTGCTGATTAAATGTGTCTTTTCCCTGCAGTGGCAAGCGCTCAGGCTCCCCCATACTCAGATCAAACGGAGCCTGTGAGCAGCCATATGACCAACTCAACAACAATGCCCCGTGATTCCACTGGTATGGCTCTCGTGATTATTCCGATGCCCCTTTGCAGGCTTTAGAGTCTCCAGGCTGTTTAGCTCTTCATCTGTAGGCCTTATTCTACGCAACGTGCTCCATAACCTTGTCACCAAGATAATTAATATAAGTAGACTTCATCTGAATGTTGTTTAGTAATACTACACTGGATTTCTTGTTCCTCATGTAAAAAAAAAAAAAAAGGTCAGATGTCTTTCAATTTAATTTTATACAGCTGTCTTGGTGTAACAGAAAGAAGAACGGAAAGCCGAGTGACGAGAGACGCTGACTCCCCCCCCGAAAATTCCCCTGTTGCAAAAACCACAGGCTTTAACACTGACAGAAGCAGGACCACAGTGAATGTCAGCACAGCCACGTCACAAACGAACACATCGACAGGTGGTCCACATGCTGTACAAAGACTGTTTGTATTAGTGTCGTAACATTCATGTTAAAACTTAAATATACCCTACAGTTTACCAGACGTGATTTTTATGTTTCTGTTCCATTAGCTCCCAGAGAGGAAACAACAAAACTACAACCAAGTGTGACATCCCGTACAGGTACAGTATTCATTTTCTCTCTGACACGTTTGAACACCCAGTTGGTGGAGCCACTGAGTCTGGCTCGTAGATAAACCACCAGCACTCCAGTAACATCCCCTAACACCAATAAGAAAGGCTTACAGTAAGCTTTCCCATCAAGAATGCAGAAAGCTTTAAAACTAATTATGAGGTAATTAGCAAATGTCTAACTCCCTGTCCTTGTCAAGATACACAGAATATTTCTGCCACATTTTTACAACACCATGGAAAGAGAGACGAGACTAGAATGAGAGCGTCACAGGGAGAGTGCTGATATACTTTAGAATTTTCCTCTGAGAGCCATTTAACTGAAATATTCAGAAATTCAATTAAATTTTCTTAAACATAGTAATGCACCTGGAATTTAATGAGAAGTAATTACTTATGGACTCATGGCAAAGATAAGGTGCCAGTATGTCCCAGAAAAATATGAAATTATGCTTCCGTACTATAAACGTGCATTATAAATAGTAGACTTTGTTAATATAAAATACAAAGAAGAAAGAGAGCTAGAAAAATAATCATGGAAACTGCTGTTACTGATTTTTTTTTTTTTCCCACATCCACAGTGACACCATCCCCATCCGTATCTGAGACAACCACCACAAAGAAGATCTATCAAGCTGTTGCCTGGGGTAACTAAAATTTTCCTACTCCATAGTTACCTTAAATGCCACAGGCATTGTGGTTTTATTGTTATCTCATGGCAGACTGACAGTATCACAATTCCCTGTCTTCCAAACAAAACCCATGGCGGAGGGGTAGAATAGAGCACCTCACTTCCTCTCTTGCCAACAGATTAATGCTTGATTGTACCTTATGCACGAAGAGATAAGATATTTGTGTCCTCATGCTGCGCTGGCTTACCATAGATAGGGTTTTGATACACCATCAACAGCATGTCAGCTGGGCCAGTAGATCTGTCATGCCACACCTGACTGTCGTTCCCTGGCGATTCTGTCTTTTTTCCTGTGTTCAGCCGTCAAACTTAATTCAATACTTTTATTTCTACTTTTATTTCTTATAGATCGAGAGTGGGACCAGGGTTTCACCTATGGTAAGAAGCTACTCTTGACTGTGTTTTTGTATTACAGTACGTTGTGTCAATTGTATGTCTGTTTAATGTCTGTTTGATTTTAATCCAGATTATGAGTCTCTCCGCCACATTGGACTTTCCATTGCAGCAGTGCTCTTTATCGTGGGCATAATGGTCATTGGCTGTGAGTATGACTATTAAAGATACATTTTGTCTTTTGTTATCTCTTGTAAAACGTCTGCACTGATGTTTAACCTTCCCACAACCGGCCTCTCTCTTTTCTGTTTCATCTCTAACTGCAGGTGGGAGAGTCTGTCGGATGCCCAAGTGTCACAAGAGGTCGTCAAAGTAAGCAAAGCCACGATCTTTACTTTAATTTCAAAAATGATTGCTATTCGGAATGAATACTGTTTGAGAGGTATATGATTAAAATGAATAATTCAAGCTGACAGACAAATGTGATGTTTGACTAAATTACAGTCCCTTGTGCATTTTGCAGCTTTTGGCTGTTGGTAACTGAATGAGTTAAGTGATTCATATCACAGGCTACTGGATGATATATGGCAAACAATCAGTTACTTCAGACATGTAATAACTCAACAGAATGCTGACTAAAATCCCTCTGATGATTAATAGATCAAAAAGATGATTAAGCTATTTGCTGGGTGAAACCGTGACATACAAACTGCTACAACTACAAACCAATTTGTTTGTTTTCCTGCATTTCTGTCTGATAAATATAACGGATGGCTGAAATGTTGGATGCTTTCAGTGTTCTTTGTGTTTTCCCCCCCAGGTCGTATCGAGTGGTCCAAGGCTAAGGGGAGAAAATGGGACCAGTGACAAAAAGACAAAGTTGAAATATAACATCGGGAGAATGGTTAGAAACAGTGTCTGAGAAACACCGCGAATAAACAGAAAACAAACATCACTTATGCTGACAAGTGAAAACACTGGTAACTGATATTTGGTAAAACTGCACTAACAAGTAAAGTGACAACTGAATTTATAACAGCTGAAAATTTAAAGGGAAAAACCAACATAAAGCATCTTCGTAAGGTCACAAAGAGCTGCCAGAACAGCTTCGGCGTGCCTTTGTATTGATTCTACCATCTGTGAACAGGGATAGACTATCCTTCCACAAGATATTCCCTCGTGGTGTTTTGATGATGGTGATGTTGAACACATCGATCTAAAATCTCCCATAGGTGTTAAATTGGGTTGAGATCCGGTGACCGAAGACCGTAGCATATGATTCACATCATTTTCATACTCATTGAACCATTCAGTGAACCTTTGTGCCCTGTGGATGTGGGCATTGTCATCTTGAAAGAGACCACGCCCATACATTTTTTCCTTAATTTGTCACCTGTCCCTATCCTGACACCTCGTGAGATGAATCATATTTTAATCATACTCTCAGTTACAAAGCAGGTTTGTTTCTGACGACCTTTGTACTGTATCTCGCGGTGGTAACAGCGAGAACAGTCTCACAGCTAGGATTATTTTTAAAGATTGTGAAAAATAAACTCATCTACGGTATGTCCTCTTATTCAATGATCTCACACAACATGTATGTTCTAGAAGGAACTAAAAATAAAGCTGGATCATTTCCTCTTCCTGATAGTTCCAGCACGCTCTTTACAGTTTCAATCTCAACAAAAAAAATGACGTTTTGTAAGCAGTGTCTAAGCCTCTTAGTTGCTCCATGCTTGTAAGTGAGTAAAGCCCAAGATTAAATGAGATCCACTGGAGCATTGTCTTTGCATCCATATGGCATAAAAATGCAGACAACAAACTGGGAGAAACCAAGCAAACGGGTTTAATGTCAAAAGAGGCACATTTTGGGGTTCAGCAAAGCTACATAATAAAATAAGTGTCCTAATTGCAATCGGAAAAATATAAAGGAGAAATGCAGCTGTACAAACTGAATTAATTCAAAATATACAGTCACCTATTTGCAATAGTTATAGGGATTTATACGGTTATATATTACAGTATATAGTCCCTGTGTTTTCACATAATAGAAAATCAATGTGATTCTGGCACAAATGAGATATAAATGTTTAAGTGGATTCACAATTGCACATGGATGCAAGTCAAATCTAAACATTTCTTTAAGCAAAAAAAAAAAAAAAAGTAGAAAAAAAAAAGAAACCAATACCTTATGGGCAAATAATCAACCCTTCTAAACCTTTTTATACACAATTTATAAATGAACAGCGGACAGAACATTTAGAACCTGCTTAGACTAAACGGACAAATATAAAAGGGCATTTAAGCCGAATATGATATTTTGCCATGAAACGCATAACGTAGATTCACAGATCAGTATAGTTGTAAATACATACATTACATCTTAAGAACTAAGATGAGAAAGGTCAGACAGTTTTGGTTTTTTTTGGCAAGAAGAGAATCAACCAGTTCTCAAAAATAACAAAAAACATATACATCATATTTGGAAATTAAAAGCTACATGTATTATATTTACAGGAGTAGTGTTAAAGCAATGTCTTTGGTCACATGTATGGAGCAGACGTGACCAAATACTGTATAACTCGTTGGATTTCTGCATACTTTTTGTACAGGTCAATTTTGCTTTAACATTTTGGAAGAGCATTCAAAAGGAAGACTCTGCTGCATTCAGATTTTGCTGCATTATGATTTATTTGTCCAAGAGAAGTGAATGTGAGTAAATATGAGTAAGTAGATTACACATATATAAAAACTGAAATGTTTTGCACTGCAGTTTTTGTCCAATTGTCCTCCTTTTGAAATTCTGGCATACAGTGAAGACCTATTGGGCAATGCTACGATTATGTGAGATAACACACACATACGGTAAAACTTATGCACACATAGTAATTACGTCTGATACTTTGTCTGCGTTAAAATAAACCAGGCTGCACCATTGAAGAGTGAAGTGTAGCAGGGACCGAAAAACAGCGTATACCTGTGAAAATGTGACTACGCTGTTTTCAATGTAATGGAGCCAACTCCTGCCCCAGTGCTGAGATTAGATGTAAAATTTAGTGGAAGAGCAAAGTGAGATCTTGCTTTGACAAATCCAAACGTTGCTCTTTGCCAGTGTTATTGACTTCATATTAAGTCTTTCTATTGAAGACACAAATAAAAAACTGACCTACTGCACAGGAGGAGCACGTACCCTTCCTCTTTAACCTTTGCACAGAAACTTCCCTTCCCTTCCCTTCTCTTCTCGTCTCTTCTCTTCTCTTCTCTGTATTGCCACAAGTAAGACAACCAGTGCCTTGGGATGAAAGCTTTTCTTCACCGGGCATGATTAATTTCCATTTATATGAAAATAGAAAAGCAAAGGATGTGCCATCATGCTCCATATGAATGAGTCAAAGGCATTGTTGGTATTTTCCCAATAATACCCCTCGCTTTGAGTCACAAGATTTCTTCACCCCCTCTCACACCCAGTCTCACTCTACCAGAATGCGAGCCATTAATCTAACTCTCTACAGTAATCAGAGAGCTATTTACAATCCTTGACACTGTGGACGTTAACGTGAAAGCCTTTCAAAATGAAAAAGAACGGGGGGGGGGGGCGAAAAAAATCAACATCATTCACGA
>JAPQRN010000009.1:24481627-24506352 GCA_037367275.1 Coranthus polyacanthus
TGTGTGTGTGTGTGTGTGTGTGTGTGTGTGTGTGTGTGTGTGTGTGTGTGTGTGTGTGTGTGTGTGTGTGTTTGGTGCATCATTACTCATATGACCGACTTATTATGCTCTTTGTACACGTGTTAATGACTTCATTTTCAAGTAATACCTTCAAATAATATATGATACTTTCACTTACAATCTCTTTTCGTGTCTCCACAGCAGACAAAGTGTACATGAACGTCCGGGCAAACTGCAAGACTTAATCTAAAGATGGTGCAGTATGGTGAAACTGTGGATCATTTTTTTCCCAGTAGAATACAAACTGTTTAAATTAAGGTTTATATTTAATTGTAATGGAATAAACACAAGTATAATGTCCTGTACATAAGTAGTCTGTTTAATTTAGTACCTTTTAAATAAAAACTCACATTTTTATTGTCCAAAGCTGTACTGACACAAATCATTTTAAAAACAAAAGGCAAATGTATAAAGAGGTTGTTGTTGTTTTTTTAAGTAAAACATCTCTGTGTTTGTTTTTTTGTTGTTGTTGTTGCTGGAAAAAACTGAACATGGACACATCAGTCAATAATGGAAGTAAAGTTTTTCAGAAAATGATTCAATTTGTTTGGGGTTTTTTTCTTCTGTGTCTGGTTTACGTGTTCACCAGACACAGTATCTTCATTTTCAGTTACAAACAGTTCTCATCTGTTTCATTACAGTGAAAGGGAAATTTGAGCGATGTGGTTAACACAGGAGGCCAGAACAAATTTAGGGCAGATGATGATTACCAAGGTGATGTTGTGGTTATAAGTGGCAGTCATTTCAGCCATTTCAACACATAAGAACATTACGTGTTCTGCCTCCTCTGTCGGTTCTCGATGATGCTTCATGTCAAACCAGAGCTGCGGTAGTCTGTCTGTTCGGTACAAACGCTCTTGAGCAGTTGATCGCTAGTTGTTGCGGGAACATTGGGAGGGATGCAGAGATACTTTTCATCTCCTGCCTTCAGCCTCTATCTGGAGAGCCTCAACGTTCCGCCCTGGGACCTACCGTCATTTCTTTGTGTCTTCGTTTCCCTCCTATTTGTGGATCACGCCTACCTATTCCTCTTTGAAATCCGTAAATCCAGTAATTGCACATGAATCTTCTTTTCTTTCTGACTAATACCAGACAAAGACATATGCACAAAGACAAATACATGTCGTGTTAAAAAAAAAACAAAATGAAGGCGTGCATTCATTTCACTGACAGTACAGCATCACTGCAGATAAAACTGTGGTTTAACAGTGGCTCAGAGAATACAGCAGTGGCTGTGGCCATACGCCTTCACAAAACCACAGGTCATGAGGAAATGCTCTCTTTGGTGATACAATCGCATGTCGGCTATTTCAGCAAAAACTGCAGGTGTAATGAAACTGACTTTATACGGCGCCTTATCTCTTCATCCGAGCGAACTAGTTACTTTGAAAAATAAATATACCGATAAAAAGACAAACAGAATTTTTAATCTTGCGTGGGTTTCTGACATTTCTCATATGAATGTGGCCTTACAGTGAAGAAACAGAAACACCGGCTTCCTCTTCTTGTATTACAGTACTCCCCCTACAACAGTCACGTGTTAAGAGCCCCCACACCACTGGCAGTATCTCCGGCGGACAGTTCAGCATCTACGGGTCCTCCTTCCTCCAACTTCAAACGTCGTGTTTATGCGTCTAAAATCTGAAAGAGACGAGAAGGACAGCTGGGAGTCAGCTTCTCCCTCGCAGTTCCTCTTCTAGCACCCAACACAAACGCCAACACAAAGATGTCTGATGCGCTTTGTATTGCGGGTTCACTATTTGGTGAGTGATGTGCTATATGTGTGTTTTTTTTTTTCAATACTAAGTATAGGTACGCTCTGCTCTTGGAGGTAATAACTGCAGTTTTATTGACTCTTTCAGGAACCACAGAGGGACAACAGGGTAGGTGTCTTTCTTATTTTTTCACTCTTATATTTCTTTAATTTACTGTTTAATTGTGTATTTTAAATCTTTTCCAGAATGTGGTTCCTGTTACCTAATAAACATGGGGTCCGTTTTGGGCATTATTGCCTGTGACATTATGTTGACCATCTTCATCACTGTCTCAGTGTTCTGCTTTGTCAGTGTGCATAAGAGAAGGAGAGAAGTGGGGTTTCATGATGGTGAGTACTGAACTGCATTGTATTGTTTGTATAACATATAATGTTGTATGTGAGCTCAGTGACAGACTGTGTGAACTTATTCCAATTAGCTTTCATTCACACACATTAGGACTAGAAAAAGGCATCTTATATATAAAGGGAAAAAAAACATAAATGTCAATATTCAAGCTTTAGTGTGTTGTTTGATGTTGCTAATACTGTAAAAAAAAAAGTGGCTGGGTTAAACAAAATTGTTCTTGGAACCTGTTATTTACATTTATAATTTGTGTCTATTGGATATTACTTGTTTAACTGATGGTTTGACTGATTTAGTCATTTAAAGTTTTAGTTAGGTTAGGTGTACGTTTTAGGTTTAGTTTAGTTGCCCTGTTGAAAATACTATGACTATTTTTTGAACCTGGATGTGCAACTGCTTTTCAAGGTGTCCCATTTCACAAATCTCCTTTATAGCTTCACCATTGGCTTAGTATTTTGTTTGTTTGTGAGTGAACTCAACTGAGCTGAACTTAGTTTTTTTCTTGGCTGGTCATTTTTGATAACATTTTTTGAGTAACACGGTCCTTTTTTTTTTTCATCTCAAGCAGGTAAAAGAAATCTCCCATCGACCTTATCAAAGAAAATGGCAGCAGAGGTCACAGAATCACCCTACCAGGTAAGGCAGAGCCGTGTTATTATGTAAGCCTCAGAGGCGCCAAACATGAAAGTGGTTGTTTAGGGTTTAATATGCGTTTGCGTTTCAATGATGAACTGCTTTGACTTTTTTTAGGAGTTACATGGAGTCCAGTCAGATGTGTACAGTGAGCTTCGACACTTTAGGAAGTAAAACAGTGAAGCTGAAAAAAATCCAATTAATGTCTTGTTTTTTAGCATTTTCTTGTTAAACCCTAATTATATCATACATAACTTGTTTTGCCACATTTTGTATACTCCTGCAGCATTATACACTATATACTATGTGTACGCTGAATGTTCTGGATTTGCATTTATTAACTGAGTACTGTGTCGTGTTACAAATGTTCTCATTCTTGTTTTTTTTAATTGCAATATGTATATATTTCATGTATTGTATTTGTATTTAACTAGCTATAAATTAAAATATATTTCAAAACCCAAGAAAAGGAAGAGTGCATTATTCTGCTTCTTTCTTTTTGTGTTTATTTTAGTAAACGATTTCCACATTTTCACATTATGGTGAACATTCTACAAGGAGATAAAAAGGACATGCTCACTTCTAATTTCATTTCTAATTTATTTTTCTTTCTTTCTTTTTTTTTTTTTTTTTTTAAACCAAACATCAGTTTAACTCATAGTTAACAAGCCTAACATAAAACCTCTTCTTTTCATACATTGGTTAACATGATCATATAACCAAAAATAAGTCTAAAAATTCTAAATCAGGATGAAAAAGTCCCTGGAGCCTCTGTGTGTGGATCCAGGCTGTCTGCTTCCTGTGAGTCAACAGATGGCAGCTTATGACTCATTACGAAAAAGAAGTAGGATCTGGGTGAAAAAAAAAACCAACAGAGAACACGATTGTACTCAGCGTTACATTAATAAAATACGAAGAGTAAGGTAACATGTTATGGTTTATTGCATACTTTTAGTATAGTAGGTAACGGTAAACCTAAAAACATGTCAAAAAGTTGTTTCCCACACCAGGTTGGGTGGGTTTAAATATAAGAAGCTAAAAATGGTCAAACTCATGGAGGAAACTCACTGTTGTGTGATCATCACGAGGATCCGCTCTTAGACGGCTGAGACAAACTGGACATGTGCTTTGTGGGCACTACAGCAACTGGCAAAAAAAAAAAAAAAAAAATCACATGAAAATAAATATCGCTCAGAAAAGTAGTTAATATGCATTGATGATCAATGCAATTTATTTACAACAGTGGATAATCTTACCTGCAGGATAAGTTTCTGAACTGATAAATTCTCTGGTTTCTGTGGAGATATTAAAAGTAACTGTTCAGCCATGGACCGCACAATTCATAGGGGGGAAAAAAACACAAGTTTTATTTTGTGTGATCTGTTTTTACCATCATAGTCTGTGTTTCCGCCGTTGCCGACTACAGCAGGTCTGCCTCTGTTGTACTCCGGACTGTCCCAGTCCTGCAGCTGTCTGCCCCGGCCTGGAATCAGCGTACCGTTGAACCCATCGGCTCTTCTTCTTGTTGAGATGCTTTGGAGATTGAGATCTTGACTAGCGCTGCCAGTCACTTGGACTCCACTTAAGCCAGTCGTTTGTTTTCCAGCGTCCACAGTTATTCCCTCGTTACTGTTAAGATCAGTGAGTTCTCTGCTTCCTTGTTGTCGACCATTGTGCTCTCTGCTCCCATGGTCCTGAACCAGTCCTCTGCTCATATCATTCACTGCAGCTTTTCTTCTTTCATTCGCTTTATTTTCCTCTGCGGGATTAGACGCTGTCATCTCATAGCTGTCGGCGTCTTTGGGAGCATCTAGAAAGAGTGAGGGTTTATTGCTAAATATGTTTCTGCACTGCTACAGATATTGCGATCTTAGTTAAAACTTACATTTGAGTGTGGTGTTGTGGGACTATCAAATAATGTCAAATGTACTTCCTGTACTCAATTAAAAAAATAAACTAAAACATACACTACGCGTCTCTCAGTTCTAGACCTTCTGACCTAGTCGTGAACCTAAAACCGCATTTTAAATCACAAACCTGTGACATTTGCAGGTATCATCTTTTCCATCATTGTTCCAAGTGTCTCTATAACAATAATAATGAGCAAGTTATGTAATATTCGATATTTTACACAAGTGGCAGCCACATGCATAGAGTTACTTGACACAAACAACAGTAGTAGCACTATTTTTGCAGTGAATTAAAAAATCTCACCGTTCAGGAAGTTCAACCTATTTTCTGTTTGAGCTTGAAAAGAAAAAGAAATAAATGCGTTAGCTCACGTGTGCAAAAAATGTGCATTGTAAAGGTTCTTATACACCATATATGGTTTACTTCGTGTGTCTTAACATTGGTTTACCTCTGACTGGAGCTGTTACCACCATACTTGCAAAAGGAAAAAGCAGAAGACAACGCATGAGGCTGAAACGAATTAAATCACGGTTTTAGTGGAAAAATACACATGTAGCTATTTCAAGCTTGGCATCATAACGTTTAGCACGGAAATTAAATGAAACATCTGTAAAAAAAAAAAAAAAAAAAAGCAAATTTCTACGCAACAAAACGTCAACACTTACAGCTTCATTCTTGAGTGAGGTCCAGAGGAGCGTGGTGCAGCCCATTAACTTCCATACTCTGCCTCTGCACTTTTATACTAGTTACCAGTTAATTATAGATTATGTTCAGATGTATCGGATTGAGCTGTTGACAAAGACTGGTTTTGTTTTGTGTGTGTGTGTGTGTAACAGTGCATGACTTGAACGAGCTGGAAGAGGAGGCTACAGGTTCTGCTCAGTTCACAAAGGTCTATTCATCATTATCACTTCAGTTTTTAAAGTTTCCTAAGCACGGACACTAACTCCTTCTATTATGGCTTAATTACAGGTGGTTGGGAAGCTTTTTAAAATTACGCAACAGACTGTGAATTGTTTTAGTAGGCCATTTCACCATTGTCCATTTATTCTGCACAGGCCTGAAGCCATTTTGCCTAAAAGACCCTTTTTTAAAAATCCGGCCCTAATGGACAATAGTCTATAGAAATAACCTAAAACCTGAGAGCACAGGGATGCACGCAGCCTTTCATTTCTAGGAGCAATAATGCGTGCAACCCAGCTGTATTTGAGTTATAGTATCAATTCAGACTAGTGTGTTGGACGAGTAGAGGCTTCAGCAGTAGTGTTATGCGATTTTATAATTAAGCAGTGCTCCAAAATAGGATACCGTGAGCCTACTAAACCTGTCGACTTTAGTCTTCACTCGAGGATCTCGAATGAGGCCAAATGTGGGTCAAACTTCTAACACGTGAAACAATCACATAACAGTCACTAACGGGACCTCTTTCAAAGTAACTCTGAACAGATCACTACGGTTTCCAGGGGCCATCCATTTTAAACTTTCGGCCTGCTGGATCGACTTGTTGGTGGCTGCAACAAATTTAATTTTCCCCCATGAAAAAGAAAAATCAGAGCGCCCTCTGCGGGAAAGGCTGTTCGCACTAAGCTCTTGATCCCAAGCATCGCCATATTTGACGTCCTAACAACGCTGAGAGGTAATCGTGTTATTTTATCACGGATCGTCGTATGTTTGGATCTATCGTTGAGTGTTTTACACGTGAATGAAAGCAGGGAACAAGTAACACAACTGCGTTACCATTCCACTGTTCGATCACAATGTTTGTTGGATGTTTTTTCAAGGCGTTGTCAGTCAGTTGCCTCGCCAGCCACCAGGCTATTCACTCCCGTAGCCTGCTAGCTTAGCACTTTTTTTTTACCTTTAGGAAATACATTTCTCGGAAGAATGTAGTCTGGCTACACATTAATAATGACCACGTGGGTGTGAGTTTTACTAATGTGAGGCGGAATTGATATTCCTTTCCGCTAGAGCCTTACAGTGTGATCTCGAGCTAGTTGTGACTTTCCAACCGGCTTTTCCTTGTAGCTAATGCTAACTAGCTAGCCTCCAACCAACTGGCCGGTTTACCTGATAGCTAGCTAACTGTTAGCTTCACTACACTTGTACAGGCCGTGGGCCACAGAGGGTTTGTGCGTACTCTTACCTTTTGGTTAAAGTATTAAGCGGGCAAACTGCCCATTACAGAACGACTGTCTTGTGTCACAGAGCCCAGTCCTCGATTGCACGTTTCACATAAATACGTGAATGCATTGAGCATTAGTTAATTATACTGGCTGGCATATGCTAGCTCAGATAGTTAGCTCATGATTGCTTAATTCACAGCATTGATTTTAATCAACCTACTTTCTGTCCTTTATTCAACAGGAAATACCGCCTTTGTGTAGCCCCTAGTAATGACTGCATTGAACCCTGTACCTCCTGATTAGACTGGTTGGATGCCCCCATTTAACATTCAGGTTTCTCCATTTCACACGCCACCATATTTAGCCACTAGACACAAGTAATTTAGTTTGAGAGGCAGATTTTTTTTTTTTTTGTTTGTTTGTTTTTTTTTTGTCTCTTTCTTTACAGTATATGCCACTTTTTTAGTCAGTATTTTTCATGTTTGCATGGCAAAAACATTTGCATTCACATGTGGTACGCTGAGCTGATTTTCTTATGCAGATGAAGTGTTGTGGATACTTTTAATTAACATTTCTCAGTTCTACATATTATGGTGTTGAAGTGTAGTCGGTTCTAACTGTGTTTTGCTCTGTTTTCCCATGTAGCCCTCTCACCAAAAAGGCACCTCAACCGCTCTTGCTCCAATTCATCCTCAACCCCCACCATCCTGGAGGGAACCTACCAGGTATTATGCTGTTTTATAATGAAATTAAATTACTATCATATAAGCCGCTTTAGTGTTACGTATGTAATTTTGCATATTTATAATGTCCATGGTGCACATTTACCCTGCTGTAATTTGAATTCATATTTGGTCATGTCTGTCCATTCTTGCTTTAGGAGATTTAGAGACGATCCTGTGTAGAATATGTCTGGCCCTGTTCCAAGCCGCTCTCGAGTTTACCCTGATGTAAACACACAGAGACCTCGGGAATACTGGGACTATGAGTCCCATGTTGTTGAATGGGGGTAAGGCAAAGGGAATTGCTGGTGCTTTAGTTGTTTTTGTGTTGTTTTGTTAGTTAAGCCACCTCAGCAATTTTCACCATGGCTTTTTGGTTTGTTTGTTTTCTTTTTTCTTTTTTTTTAGCAACCAAGACGACTATCAGCTAGTCAGAAAACTAGGAAGAGGCAAATATAGTGAAGTGTTTGAAGCCATAAACATCACAAACAATGAAAAAGTGGTCGTCAAAATACTGAAGGTATGGAGATAAACGCAAAGAAAATGTCACATTGCTGGAATATTTTTTTTGGGAGATTTTAATGGCCCTACGATAATGCCTCTGTTCACAGCCGGTCAAGAAAAAGAAAATCAAGAGAGAAATAAAGATCCTTGAGAATCTGAGGGGTGGCCCAAATATCATCTCACTGTTAGATATTGTCAAGGATCCTGTGGTAATTTACTTCTCAATTTTTACACATTTGTCAATAATAATAAGTATGGGCTTTCAATTTCTAAAAATTGTGTGTTTTTATTTGATTTCTTAGTCCCGAACTCCTGCTCTGGTCTTTGAACATGTGAACAACACAGACTTTAAGGTAAGGTCAATGCACTTTTGCATTTTGAGATTTGTCTTTTTAATATCCTAATACAAAATAATTCAATCTAATGGCGTCTATATTTTTTTGCAGCAATTGTATCAAACCCTATCTGACTTTGATATACGGTTCTACATGTACGAAATCCTAAAGGTAAGAAACGCGTTTATTTTGATTCATAACGAACACGGTTTGATATATGCATTGGGTGTGTAATATTTGGCATTAATGTTACACGTGTTATAAATCGTAGTACACTCAATAGTCCGTGTTTTTTCTGTTCTTCACAGGCTCTGGATTACTGCCACAGTATGGGGATAATGCACAGAGATGTCAAGCCACACAATGTAATGATTGATCATGAACACAGAAAGGTACTGTCTCACCTACTGGTCATTTTCCTCAATTCCGATCTGCTCTGCTTTGTCTGACAATTTCAATTTATAAAATACATTGACTTTTATTTAATTTTTTTTCCATTCAGCTTCGCCTAATTGACTGGGGCTTGGCAGAATTCTACCACCCAAACCAGGAGTACAACGTGAGAGTGGCATCCAGGTACTTCAAAGGACCTGAACTGCTGGTAGATTACCAGGTGAGGCTTTACCTTTCCTCTCCGTCGTCTTTGTCTAGTGGTGTCACTTATCCACAAGATGGTAAGAATGTGTAGTGTTGAATGAGAGAGAATGCAGCCATGGGATTAGATGAAGCCCTGTGCCCTGTCTTTTGCAGATGTATGACTACAGCCTGGACATGTGGAGTTTGGGGTGCATGCTGGCCAGCATGATCTTCAGAAAGGAACCTTTCTTTCATGGTCATGACAACTATGATCAGGTATTTAAAAAAAGAAAAAAAAATCATGTCTTTTTAAAAAATTATTTTAGGAGGTTGTGTGTGGAAGTTTTACTTGTTTTACACTACCATACCATATTCACACAGTGGAAGTGAAACGTGTGCTACTAGTTCTGCATATCCACTTCACAGATGTTTATGAAACTTACACACTATTAAAATACAACCTGCATTTTACACTCACATTGGTTTATTGTCTATAAAATGTCAGAAAATTGTGAAAAAGTGTTTCCCAAAGCCAAAGATGGCATCCTCACATGTCTTGTTTGGTCCACAACCCATAGAAAGCCAGTTTAATCTCACAGTGGAGGAAAGAAAGAGAGGAATTTTGACTTCTTTTCTTGGGAAATTTCTCAAACTGACTATCGATTATCAAAATTTCTGTCAATTAACAGTCAACAGCTAACTGATAAATTAAGTAACTGATTTCAGCTCTACCTCTCAAGCTGTTTTGACTTAAATTATTTTTTGTTTTACCTTGCAGCTTGTGCGAATTGCAAAAGTGCTCGGCACCGAGGACCTCTACGACTACATTGACAAGTACAACATTGAATTGGATCCACGATTCAATGACATTCTGGGAAGGTAACACATCCAAGCATTTTGTTCCACACCGGTGTATAATCAAATATTTTGTCAACAATTACGCAAACATTTATTTCTCTTTTGTATTTTATCCTTGTTTGATTCACAGACACTCGCGTAAAAGGTGGGAGAGGTTTGTGCACAGTGAGAATCAGCACCTGGTCAGCACAGAAGCTCTAGACTTCTTGGACAAACTGCTGCGCTATGACCATCAAGCCCGCCTCACAGCCAGAGAGGCCATGGATCATCCCTACTTCTGTACGTTTGCTCTTTTGTTTTTACTTTTTTAAAGTGCCGAGCGAAGCGTCTCAAACCAACACCGAACAGACTAACTCATATGGCTTGTTTTGTTTTTTGTATGAACGCGTACCGTTTCTCAGATCCCATCGTTAAAGATCAGGGAAGGGGGGCCACTCCTGGAGGGATGGCTGCCAGCTCCACACCTGTCAGCTCCTCGAGTATGATGGCTGGTGAGTTCTCCTCTTCAGAATGAGTGATAAATGTCTGAGAATCAAATAATTTCCACGTTTAAAATCCTCTTAAAATTGGAATGTGTTCCAGGATAAGACGAGTGTCTCATATTTCATTTGTGATCGACATTTTCCTTTTTTTTTTTCTTTTTTTTTTTTACCTCCTGTCTCTGCCAGGCATCACCTCAATGTCCTCCTCACAGCCACTGGCTAACATTGCTGGATCACCTGTCATCTCTGCCCCCAACACTTTGGCCACACAAGTCCCTGCAGCCACCGGGGCCCAGCCCTGAAGCCACATCCCCACCTGTGTCTGTGTGCGCTCATGGCCATGTCCTGCCTAGCTCTCACTGCAGCCTAGGGCCATGGCTCCCCTTTTTATGTTGAAAATAACAAAGAAGATTTAAATTGCTTTTCACATTCAGTTATATTTTGACACCTGGACTTGACAGAAATGTATTGTTGCACCTGTCAGGATTATTAGAATTAATTTGGGTGTGTTATTTGACAATGCCATTGTCGAGAAATTCTAATAAGATGTAGACATGAAGAGAATGGATAATAAAATTTATTTTGTATGTTCCAAATATACAGTCTTGCTTGAAACTGTTTGATGGGGATCCTGCTGTATTACACTGTGAACCTTTACACGACTTCACAAAACAGAGTCAGGAATCTGGTGTGCCCCCCGCCTAACAGTGCTTGATGGTTGCACACGATGTAATGTGCAGCAGTTGTTGGTGTTTTGAAGTTGTTAGATGCTATCATTCTTTAATTGGACTTTTGTAGATATTCTACAGTTACTGTCAGGTTGCATGCACCCAATGCTGAGTATCACAGGGTCAATAGTTTGCCAATTTTATGTTTCTTTCACTTCTGTATGTGTATGTATGTGTTCATGTTTGTTTTTTATGAAGTCTCTTACACATGATTTTGATTACATAGACAATTTTGTAACTTCTTTTGTTTTATGTTGGGAGGACTCATCACCTACAAAAAAAAAACAACTTCAAAAATAAACAATTTAAACAGGGTTTTGCAGGAACTACATGTTATTGAGTATACTGTCTGTTGGCTGGTCGCACTGACAAATTACAAGTGGGTTTTGAGCAGAGCAGTGTACGCGGCGTATGATTTTCCTTTGGTAGCTGATGAAGTTGTACTAAAGGCTTTACAGTATCATAGCAGCCAAAAGAGTGTTTCGGCTTTCCGAGTGTGTGCGAATACACGCGTCTGTTTGGGGTTTGTGTGAGTGTTGCATAGTTTCTCAGTATCTGTACAGGTATGTGTGAGAGAGGAGGTGCATGTATGTATGCATAAATGCTGAATCATTTTTTCTACACAGTGGATATATAAAATCTTGAACTATGGTGGCGTCGGGTGTGAGTGTGTACAGCTTATACAGCATTTCTAGTGAGCCTCAATGCACACAATCTCACATTTTTATGACAGTGGGGATAATATCAGGAATAACATTTAACCCATACCCCGGGACATTTTGGGCTTAAAACAAATAAAGGCTGTAACTCAAGCAGTGTCACAAAAAAATATGTGTTCCCAGAGTTTTAAATTAACTGAAGGGGTTGCCATTGCGCATGAAAACCAGTCTGGAGTCATAATAAAAATATTTAACGAACTTGAACCTCACCACAGAGCTGGAGATGACGTGCTGCGTTCGCGTACTTCCCCGGAGTTGAACATTTCAACGACTCAAAAGTTACGGAGTGTTTATTTGCTCTTGTTCGAGCTACTTTTAACAGTACGTGTGCCGCATTTGTTCAGACACAGGGCTGCAGCGTCTACTTCAAAACGGCGTGGAGGTCGAACGACGTTTAGGCCTAACTGGAAGACGCGGGTGCACGAAACTCACGCAGCTCCCTCTTTCTTGAAGGCAGAAAGCGCAGATTTCCGACCGCCGTGAAGGCAGCGTTAGCCGCGCCTGCCGTGGCACGCCTCGGCTGCAGTAGCTTTAAAGCGGCGCGTGGAAAATCTCGTCAATCGTGTTTTAAAAATGGGGAAAGTAACGCTCATATCGCTTACAGTCGCCGTGATAGCAGTCCTGTTCGGAGAAAGGGTTGTCAATTTAAGGTAATGTAATGTAGCCGCTTGTTTTTTTTTTCATCAGTAGGAACAAACGGGTTTTGTGTGGATCACCTGCTTTGATACGGCGTCTGTCTTGAAAACTTTGCAGGAGAAGGACCCTAGCCTCTCGGGAGTTGGTCCAGAATCACCTACCGAACTGTGCCGTGCTTCCAAATCTGAGTGAGTAACGCTAGAAGCATTGAAATGCACATTTCGACAGCATTCCAGTTAACATAACAGTGCGGCTGTTCTTCCAGATGTTGGCTCGGAGGATATAACCGTGCTCGGGAACGGCCTTGCCTTTATCAGTGCTGTGAGTATTTGTGCCAAATACCCGCCCATGAAAGAACAATTAACAAAAAAAAAACGAATTGTAGCTGTCATCAAGGCCGCTCCTGATATCAAGTCCCCTCTTAATCCCTTCATTGTCCAACCTGTAAAAACTTTTCCATTTCAGGTGTTTTCTTACTTCAGCGTTGTTAATGATTTGCTCAAAACGGCTATAGTTTAATCCGTTGATAACCTCCCAAAGGTAAACATGCATTATTTGTTTAAAAAAAAAAAAAACATGAACTTTATATAGTCTTTTTTTTTTTTTCTTCTAATTTTGTCCCTGAAACTGGGAGAGAACAAAAAAAAAAAATAGCAGGGGAGGGAAGACAATCTCTGCATCTGGACTAAGTTCTGATCTTTTTCAAATCACTAATCTGTTGTTATTGATTTAAGTAAAAAGTATGGTGTCTTAACTTGTCTTTCAGTAAGTTTTTTTTTTTTTTTTTTTAATTGTTGATTCTAACAAATACATTTTTAACATCCCAGGGTTTGAAGTACCCTGGAATGCCGTCCACAGATGAACCAGGAAAGATCTTTATCCTGGACCTGACACAGTCTCGGCTGAAACCGTCAGAGCTTCGCATGCCAAGAAACTTTGATCTTGAGTCGTTCAACCCTCACGGCATAAGTGTATACACTGATCCAAGTGGTAAATCACCTGCTACTTCTGCTAATGCAGCGCCTTAATTGGTGAAACGGCATTCCACCTTTTTGGTTGCATGTACGAGAAACACGCACATACTTACTTTCACTTCGTTTGTTTTCAGATGACACAGTATATCTGTTTGTCGTCAATCACCCTGAACAGAAGAGCCAAGTGGAGGTGTTTAAATTTGTCGAGGATGATTACTCTCTTGTGCACTTGAAAACCATCCAGCATGAACTTCTGCACAGGTACAGTATGTTAACATATTCAAATTGTAATCACTAAGATAGTTATTTGACTTTTTAAAAACATGTATATGTACTGTATTCCTTTCTTTTTCTTTCAGTGTGAATGATATTGTCGCAGTAGGAGTGGAGAGCTTCTATGCAACCAATGACCACTACTATACCCATCCAATCATTAAAGCAGTAGTGGAGCCCTTTCTGGCTCAGCCTTGGAGTAACGTTGTGTACTACAGTCCCGAAAACGTAAAAGTGGTCTCTGAGGGATATTATTTTGCAAATGGCGTCAATATGTCTCCAGACAAAAGGTAGGTGTTTATCTGCGGGGTAACGCATATCATCATTCAAATGTCCACAGAAGTGTCTGAAGTTGGTCGTTTTTTTTCCTCGCACGCAGGCACGTGTACGTGATGGATCTGTTGAACCACGACGTGCACGTGTTGGAGAGGAAAGAAGACAATGAGCTGGCACCCGTGAAGGTAAGCGTTAGAACAAGCGAAAGCGATATGAAAATGTACTAGAGGAAGGAGAAAATGGAACCAGAGAAGTACTGTAAAACCAATGTCCACTGACGGCACTCAGTAGATTGTGTCAGAAGTATCTTTTTAAGGACAATAATAAATAAAGACACCATGGTGAACACATAACTATAAACCAGGATGCTGGGCAATATACCATATGAACCAGAACACAAATAGTCAAGTCATATAAAACAACAGCTGTAATGCTTTTAACAATAAAACACAGAGTGAAGGTACTGTAGGTCTTGATTATTTGAGGTCAGTTTAGTTTTTATCAAAAAGCTGATTTCTTCATACATTGCATAATTTTGTGGAGCTAAGCAATCATCATTATATGTGTGATGAAATTCAAATGTTTCAATATTATATGTACTCCTGACAGCAGAATAAGCCTCAAACTTATAGAAAGGACCAATCGGGGGGGAAAAAAGAAATGCCGTGATGTACGATGAAACTGCCAGTGTTAACAAAAAATAAATAATTGTGATACGTGTTTTTTGGTCAGCACTACTATGAACTTTTCTTTTCTTTTCCCGTCACTAGGTTGTGGCCGTGGGTTCACTCTGTGACAACATTGAAGTTGACCCTGAATCTGGTGACCTGTGGTTAGGCTGTCACCCCAATGCATGGAAAGCTTTATTCTTTGACCCCAACGACCCACCTGGATCCGAGGTTTGTCTGTTTTCCTCTTCCCTAGGAATGAAAGTGTAATTCCTACAGAAAGTCTCCCAGATTATTAGCATAACAAAGAGACAAAAATTGCCTGAGTTGTATGTACTGCATTGGACTTGTTACAGCTCTTCTTTTCCTTTTCTCCTGTTCTCGTTTCCTTCAGGTTATTCGGATCCAGAACATTCATTCTGATGAACCCGTGGTTAAGCAGGTGTATGCCGATAACGGTCATGTGATCAGCGGCTCTTCTGTAGCAGCTACCTATGGGGGAAAGTTGCTCATTGGCACAGTCTTCCACAAAGCCTTATGCTGTGATTTGGAGTAGGAAGCAAATGTTTTCAGGCATGATTCTGAGGAATGTTTGGGGGTAATTGACATGTAATGGAGCTCAATGTTAAATTTGCAAAGCTTTCGATCAAAGACGGCAATTATCACAATGTCTGGTGTGGGGAAAATCTTTGGCTTTGCCCTAGACAGTGCCATATGATATGATATGATATGGCATGATGTGTGTGTGCTCTTCACTCCTTCAGGAGACGCTTTGGGAAAGCTGGTTTCGGTTCTGTAGCCTATTTGGATGGTTGGTTTACACATTAAAATGACTATTGTTCAGACACTGTAAGACAGTACTTGTGTAACAATTTGTTTCACAGATTTGATATTTTTCATCAGTTACTACTTCTGCTTGTATGTCTAAGGAATGAGATTGTAAAATTGTTTTGAAAAATGTAGTGTATGCAGCTAATGTTTTACGTTTTACAAATGCTGGTGGAGATTAAAAATCAAATTTTGTCTCATGGATTTTAAGGTAAAACAATAAAGAGAGACATTGTGCTACTGGAGTGTACACTTGACTGTTTTATATCAGCTGTAGTGAGTCTGGAGACTGAACGCAACCCGAACTCAGATCTGCTGCTTGGATGAAACCGACATTTGTCTTGTTCTAAAATAAATACATAGCCAGTGTAGTTTATGACATCGGTCCCAGTAAATATACGCTAAAAATGTGCGCAGTGCGATTTCAAACAGGCTTTTCACAAAATAATTGTGGGAGGTTAATACAACAGGATGATACAGTTAAATTGTGTTTACTTATGCCTTGTCCTTTTTCACAAAAAAGTCTTTGAGTTTTCCATGCCTTTATTGGATAGTTGAAGTGAAGAGAAACAGGAAATGTTGGATAGAGAATATGGGAGTGACATGCAGCGAATGGCCTCGGGTCAGAAGTGAACCCACGTTACTGCAGTAAGACTTCAGCCTCTGTGGTACAAACTCTACCAAGTGAGCCACCAGGGTGCCTTCCATTTGTTATCAACAATTACTTTCAGTATATATATATGAGCACAACTCATTTATTTTAATAGAGTGACATTTCACAGAAGTAGTGAGAAATTGTGTAACTTGAATTGAACACACCGCAGGCTTCACACACGCAACACTCTGCAGGAATTGTGATCCATTCCTTCAGCAGAATTCACACATTTGAGTCACATTCGAGAGCCTCCTTGCAAAAAAAAAAACCCCAACACTTTTTCAGTTCATTCCACAAATTTTCCATGGGATTAAGGTCAAGGCTTTGCGATGGCCGCTCCAAAATGTTTACGCTCTTGGCCTTAAGCCATGCTATATGTTCTCCTCAAAGATCCATTTGCATCGAAGCTTTAGCTTCCTGGCTGCTGTCTTAAAACAGAATTATATATATCCAAATTAATTAGATATATGTAATTATATCAAAATATGCACAGAATTCTGCTTCTTCTTGATGCCATCAGTTTTATGAAATGCAGCATTCCCTTTTGCAGAACCCCCACCCCACCCCCCCGTGACATGATGTTCCTCCTGTGCTTTGCGGTTGAGAGGGTGTTTTTCAGGTTCTAAGCCTCACCCTTCTCCCTCCAGACTAAAGTTGACAATTAACACCAAACAGGTCTATTTTGTCTAATCTCATCAGATCATTCTTCCAAAAGGAGATCTTTGTCACATTGCTCATTTTTGTGCAGATGAACACGGTGCTTTCAAACATCTGGAAATGTCTCCCAAGGACAAAAAAAAAAAACCCAAAACAGACCTGTGGAAGTCTGTCATTTCTTAAGGTCTTGGTTGATTGCATTAGATTTTCCTAAGACGACAAACTCAAGGACACTGGGTTGAGATCCTAAAGTACGGCATCGGGCACGCCTCAGTTAGCCAATGTGAAGTCTCTGAAGTCATGATGTGAATTTCTGAAAACCTCCAGGCTGATTAAAGACACCGTGAGGTAAAATAACTACTATTAAAAATTCTCTGCACTGGGGCTACCTGAACTAACAGAGGGAATATATATTAAAATGAAATGCTCAGAACTGTAAGAAACTGAGTTTGAATACATTTAGTTACGGTGTATGTAAAGGTTGCACAGGTTGTGTCTTGTTTATCCATAAATTAAACGGCGCTTACCCCATGCGCACTTTAGCGCCATCTTCAGTGCATCTCTGTAAACGCAACCTGAATGTGAATGTGTTCCTGTGTCACCTTTGACTCTTGATAATGGCTGCCATGAAGAAAGCACTGGTTGCTGTTGCTGTTGCTGCCTTTGCAGCTTTCATTGGACACAGAATTCTTAAACTAAAGTAAGCCAAATATTGTTTTTGTTTTTTTTGTTCAAAGCTGTTGCTTACTACAAGTATGTTTAGGTATGTGTATGCAAGAATGGAAGAATTTAAAAGTTTTGGTGTGTTAAAAATGTAGTAGACTTGTAGGTTCTTTAGTCATAACTCATTTTTCTCTGCAGAGAACGTCTTGGCTCCAGGGAAATACTACTGAAGCACCTCAGCTGTCATTACTTAAAGAATATCGGTAGGCATTTCTGCTTTGCTTTGAGATTGTGTTTGTGTTTGTTCTTTAGATTATCAAGAAACAACTACCAATTGTCAGCACGAGTAAAGAATTTGAAGTCCAGTTACTCTGAGTGATAGGGTTTTTGTTGCCTCACTGACATGAAAATGAAGGATGAGTTTATTTTTTTGCTGTTCTTTGTGCAGAGTTTGGTGCAGAGGATCTTACAATACTTAAAGATGGGATGGCCTTCATGAGCACAGTATGTTGATGTTTCCAAAAACAAGCAAAGTGAACTGAGTCATGGAGCAGCACGAGCCTCTTACATGTGTTTTTTTTTTTACTCAGGGGTTAAAGTATCCTGGATTGCCTTCGTTCTCCGATGAACCGGGGAAGATTTACGCAATGGACATGCTGCACCCAAAACCAAGTCCAGTGGAGCTGCAGATCAAAGGAGACCTGGACGTCAGCTCCTTTAACCCACACGGCATCAGTGTATTTGTTGATGAAGAAGGTAAAGTGCAAAGTCATAAAGCTGGCGTGGTTTAACACTGTTATCAAAGAATGATTACAGTGAATTTGAAGAAAATATTATCAGTAAGTTACAGCTAAAATGTGAAAAACTTTTTTTTTCCAAAAATATATTTTTTGTTCCGAACCATTAAAATATCTTACACTTCTAAACAGTACTTAACAAAATGCTAAATGCAAATGTGGGACAACTGCACCGTCAACAATAGGTCGACTGTGGAGAGGAGCTGGAAAATATAAATCTGATGTACAGTAAACAGTTATTTAGAGCAGGTTTAGAACAGAGAACGAGATGGAAACGTGTAGAAAAAAAAAAAAAAAACACGCTGATGCCCTACGGTGAGCTTTGTGTTAGTTACAGCATGTATGTAAGAAAACGTCTGAACGGCTGGTGATGAAACAACACGACGCGCTCAAACGTAAAATAATAATGAAGTAGGTCTGTATTATATGTCGTATATGCAAACAGTTTATACGCAGCACATCGGATGTTGCTGGACATCTGTACGTTTTACAAGGAGTCTAAAAGAAGTCTAAACAGTGAAAAAAGATTCATGGGATTAAAATTGCAGTGATAAAGTCAGACCAGAACACGTGTCAACCATTAAAGGCTTTTTAATCGTCATGAGGTCCAAACAGAAATATAATTCAGAGAACACATTGCATATTGCTGTTCTTTTGCAGATGACTCTGTGTACCTGTTTGTCGTCAATCACCCTCAGCACAAAAGCCAAGTCGAAATCTTTCATTTCGTTGACAACACCCTTGTGCATCTAAAAACTATTACCCACCCCCTTCTCCACAGGTACGTGCCGTTCGTGTGGTTATACACTTTACATTTCTGTGTTCTCTGTGATGTTTATGTCACTCAACATGTCTGTCAGCGTCAATGACATTGTTGCAGTCGGAGTCGAGAGCTTCTACGCCACAAACGATCACTCCTTCCCTAGTGAGGTGCTGCACTTCCTGACGATCTTCCTGGGTCTGCCGTGGTGCGATGTGGTTTACTACAGCCCAGAGGATGTGAGGGTCGCAACCAGGAGCTTCCTGTCCGCGAACGGCATCAACATGTCGCCCGACAAACGGTTATTCTTAAATGAATTCATTTGCAAAGTCGCTGACGATGTGCTTGGTTTCAAAGTGTATATACTTTCCCAGTGCCATGTGTCAAACAGTATGTACTGCTATAATAGTAAAACATTCCTTTTTGCAGGTATATTTATGTTTCGGATATCGTAGACCATGAGATAGATGTTTTTGAGCGACAACAAGGGGAACAGTTAGTCTATGTTAAGGTAATACAGTGTGCTCTGCAACAAAAGGAAAATTAAAGCACTAATACCTCTAAACATAATCCTAAACACTTTAACATCATTTTATCAGTAGTTTTAGAGGACAGAATTGAATATAAAGCCTCATATATGTAATTTTTCCAGTCTGTAGCTGTTGGGTCCCTTTGTGACAACATCGAGGTGGATCACAGGACGGGTGATGTATGGTTGGGTTGTCATCCAAATCCCCTAAAGTTTTCCAAGTTTGACCTCAATGATCCGCCTGGCTCCGAGGTAAATGTTTCTGTTTATTCATTGAAATTTTATTTTAAACCATGGTTTATGTTTGCCTTATAACCCGAGCCATGTGTCCTACAGGTCATCCAGATAAAGAACATTCACTCAGAGGAGCCGGCGGTGAGTCAGGTGTACGTCGACGATGGTCACGTGATCATCGGCTCCTCTGTAGCAGCTGCTTATGATGGAAAGTTGCTCATTGGCACAGTTTTCCACAAAGCCTTGTGCTGCAATTTGAAATAATCTGCGTATTCTGTGTCTATGATCATTACTGTCCAAGAATAAAAATGTTGAAATGCGTGGATGGATACAGAAAGAAAACAATAAAAACATTTTTTTTTTTTTACCGTTCGCTTAAGTCGAGTAACATGCACCAAACAGTTAAACATTTTACGGAATTGCAGCTGCAGTGTTGGGGGAGTAAGTAGTTACATGAGTTAAATTACAAAACGTAATCACTTACAGTTACTGAGAAAAATATGTTTGTAAATTACAATTACCACTCAACATGTTGATGTGCACAAAGGAGTTATTTTTTGGTGAAAAGCTTTATGAGAGCTGATTACGCCAAGGCAGGTGGCCGTGTTAATGAATAACAAATGCCTTTCTGTGCTGGAAATTTGAAAAAAAAATTCATTCTGAAAACAGGAAAGAGCTTAATCATTACTGTTGTTGATTAAAATGTACGTTTCAGCTTTGTTGCCTTCAATGTTTAAATCACTTGTTGGAAAAAGTCATCAAAATCGAATGAGTTACATTATTTCGATGTAGTACTTAAAATAGTGACGTTACTCCAACCAACCTCCCCAACACTGTGCAGCTGTCTCTGTAAAACTGCAGTATCATATGCACGAAATACAGCATGATCTGTCCATACATGACAGTATTCATATCAGATGACGTACCTTCCCATAAGAGAGCCAGGCTGATTCCACATTTTGGTAAAAGTATAGGACGCCTTCATACGACTCTGTTGACGACTGTTACCCTTTTCCATCTTTATCAATCAAATCTTTTTCAACTACTTTGGATATTGTGAACCTAGTCCCTCCACCCTCAGGGGGTTGTACACTCTTCTCTGCTGTTGTAGCCATGGTAGGAACTGTAAAGAATATGCCATCTTTTTCTGGATCAGACGCACAGATGTCTTTGTTCTCTTCGTTGCCAATCCCCGCACATTTTTCAGGTTCCGGATCTCCTTCACTTTCTTGGATAAGAAGGCATCCCTCCTCTTGTTTATCTCTGTCCACATCGGTCTTTGCGTTCATGAACACTTCACTGATACTGATCAAGCGTCTGTGCCGTGGCGAGTGATCCAGATTCGGAATGTCCAAAATGTCGCTGCAGCTCTTTGAGCGGCTTATGCTGTCCGAAGGCCGTCTTTCCTTTGCTGACTGTCCAATCTCCTTGATGACGGTGCTGTAGTCGTCGTCCTTCTCGGACAGGAAGTTGAAGATGTCAATGACTGACTGCTTTATTTCCGGGGTCTGCTTCTCCTCTTCATGCTGGGATTCTTCCTCACGTTGGAGTTTGTACCTGTGTCTCCTTTTCCTTAGCACCTTGTGAGCCTCCACTACCATGTGGACGTTCCAACTGAAGAACAGAGAAAGCCAAGCCAGGCCCATGTAGATCCATATCTCTGCAAAAACTCTGTACAGTCTGGGGTACTGGATGTTTGGATTCACACCTGAAATGAAAGCAGGCTTTTAATGAAGGACTACAACAGCTACATTCAATGATAGAGGAACCAGAAACTGCACTCAAGTAAAAGTGTTGTTGCTTTACGATAATAGTGACTCAAGTAAAAGCTGCCAAAAATAATTATTATAGTGAGATGTGAGATGTGAGATATATAGTTTTTCCTTCATAAATATATGTGAGTCAAAAGTATTCGGAAATAAAACTACGCAGAAAAGTCCAATTTTATGAAAAACATAAACGTAATGAAGTAAATGAATCCACTACCCACCTCTGATTAGATTACATTATGACTTAAAGACCAGATAGTGGCTATTCATTTGTTTATTCTACTTTTAGTGTTTTTTAATTGTCATTTTCTCTCTTTAAGTACTGAGTTTGTTTAACGCTCTGAATTATTCCATCATGTTTGTCGACTGCATTTGTGTTGTAGTTGTGTCATGTCAAGAAGGATTACTTTTTCTTAACTAGAAACCAACTCTGCCTAAGGCTTACAAATATGAACCTGACATGAGTGACACGCACCTGCCACATAATCTCCAAAACCGACTGTCGTGAGTGTGATGAAAGAAAAGTAGATGCCTTCCAGATAGGTCCACCCTTCCAGAGACATGAAAACGACAGGAGGGATCAGCAGGTGCACGATCAGCCCCCATAACAGAAATATGGCCGTGCACGTGAACTGGACCTTTTTCTGAGAAGAAGGAAAGAAACAGGACATTTTTACAACTTCACGTAACTGCATTTAGAACAGTGCGCAGACTAACTCCAGCTTTCAGTCGAATTCTTACCACTGAGACACCTTTACGGATCAGAACCTGGGACAGACGTTTGGCCCGGTCTCCAAAGAACGAACCCAACTCACTTATCCACACCAGACACAGGGGGATCCCACACAGACCGTACAAAATGCAGAACACGCGGCCTCCCTCGGTCTTTGGAGCCACGTTGCCATAACCTGCAGATGGCAGGACAAAATATTACAGCACAACACATACAAGGGGATTTTTATGAATTATTATTTCAATAATGGCTAATTAATCATTCATTACTACTTTAGTGCCATAAAAATACCCGCTACCACTTAACAATAAGACGACTCTTATGAAGGAAAAAGATATTTAAGTGGGACATTTAACGTGGGCTAATAAGCTACAGTCCTTATTTTATTTCAACAAGTTGTCATTCATCTTCCAGAACAAGTTGGTTTGTGATATTCAGGAGATTAGGAGCAAAATGTCTCTTATGTACAGAGAGAAACGCAGAACCCTGTGTGAGGTATAATTGAAACCAAACACAACGATCCCTTTGTGCACAGTTACGTTCAGAAAGAGGACAGACTGTTTGTTGTGTTGCGAGTCAAGTGAAACTGAAAGTGAGGTTCACTTCTTCTGACACTGACCCGGTTTACAGTGGACATCAGGAATGTGCGTTGGACGACTGTGAGAAACTAGACTTTCTATTTTAGGGACGGCGCATTTTATCTGCCAGGCATGGGAAGGAAAACGTGGATTTTATAATGAATTGTATTTTAACGTCACCAGTGCAGTTCTGTGTTGTGGGGTCTTGTGAACCCATGAGGACTGGGCACTTTGTGTGCATTACGCTACTTAAAATCAATTAACTAAATACAGGATTTATAAAGGTTCATAATTAAGTTATGAGCACACAATTTGCTGCTGCACTTTGTATCTGTTGAATCTTATGTCTTGCAAGTTGCCTCTTTATCAGTCGAGCACGTTAAACCGTTTACTAATAACTTTTTGTATGAAATCGCTGGCGTATAACTCTTTCACTCTTCGCTGAGTAAATAAACAGTGATGTGCTTTTAGGTTCGATCTAGCTCCAATAAAACACTTGATTTGGAGACCTGCGCGCTGTTGCGCGTTACGATCTTATCGACATAAATTGCGTCAGCGCCGCACAAACCTATAGTAGTGACGATACTGGCCGCAAAGATGACAGAGTTCCCCCAGTCCCACGTGTTGCGGTGCCTGTCCCCAGTGATGGTCACGCCTTGGCCTGCAGCCTCCGACACTATCTAGAGAAGGAGAAACAAGTCAGTCAGCCTCTTAACACAGCCCATTCACACGAACCACCGGGGCTGCTTCATTCTTTTATTATGCCCCTGTAAAAATCAGAACTCGCGCAGCCATTAATGAAGTGACACACCTTGCGCAAACATTCAAATATTTGTGGTTGAGGGAGACCTGCGCCTTCACGCTCGGCACAGCGACGTGTTGTTTATTTTATTAAAAGCTGCCAACGGTCTCTTGGTCTAAAATGCGAACATCGCGCGTAAAAGGGATAAACTACAGACTGTTTTACCGTGACACAATTCACTTCAGACGAAGGGATAGTTGTTTTCCACTCCGCACCAGGAAAAACTGGTTCTGCGGTGTCCTGACATGCAAAGCGAGGGGACGAACTTCTCTTTTACTTTTTCATGAGCAGCAGGTAGGCTGAAATTCACGACGGATTAATAAATATATCTATATATATACATATGTATATATATATATGTATATATATACATATATAGAGAGAGAGAGATTAGTGTAAACAATATCAGGAGTTTGTTTTAAATACTTTGTTGGGAGTGATTCTTCTAAAAGTTAGTTTATGTACGAGTTACCTGGATAAATAGACAACACGTCAAACAGGAATTCAAAAAAAGCACAAAGCTCTTAAAACACATAGGTTACCTACCTCCAAAATCTCATCCAGGCCCTCCTTTGTTAAGCAGCTGTATTTATTCAAAATGTTTCTCTTCTGTAGAAGATACTTGTCTTTTGCTTTTTCCCAGTTGGGTTCTTCCAGGATCTGAAAAACCGCGGCGCCGATCGACAGGTAAAAAATAATACATGACGTTAAAAACGGACCTTTATCAGCCATATTATAACTTCATTCATAACTTGAGACTTTCCAGTAGCTCATGTTCCTGCAGTGGGCTGTCGTTATCCTAAAGTGTGGCTGCTTTCTTCCTGGTTAAGACAGTGGTTTGGATTACACCCTCTGTGGACAGTGGCACAAAAGCAGCCACGGTGTTGAGCGACACAAATGAAGTGTAAACTTAACATGTTTATATATTTGTATTTATTCATATCCTATTAACCGATGTGATCTATTGATAAATGCCAGTTATTGAAAAAAAAAACAGGTTCACAAGATTTTGATAAGCATATGCTTTTACTTTGAAATTAAGTTCAATTCTATCTATCTATCTATCTATCTATCTATCTATCTATCTATCTATCTATCTATCTATCTATCTATCTATCTATC
>JAPQRN010000009.1:24506452-24528043 GCA_037367275.1 Coranthus polyacanthus
CTATTCTGGAGCGAATGTCTACGACTGCGTCTCCTTTCCAGACCCCGCCGCTCGCTGGTGCCGCCGACGCTGGCCCGTCTGCGATCCTTTCGGCCACTGGGAGGCAACTGGGTTTCATCATCACCATCCTCGTGCCGCAGGGTAGTCTGGGACGGTGAACGCATCACAGACGACAACGAGTAAATAAACTGTATTTTGCCATAAACAGCCGTCTGTCTGTTTTATCAGGACGCACACAGACACATAAACACTGCATTAAACTGACCTCGTAGATGTTGAACTGCTCTACGAGGTCGAGGTCTGTGCCTTTCCTGCTCACGTGTCTCTGGGCCATGGCCTCGATGCCCTGCTCCTCCAGACAGTCTACCATGTCATAGTAGGAGTCCTGGTCTGGGAGGCCTGCCAGAGTCTGAAAGCCAAACGCACACATACAAACACATGAGATTTACACTTGATTGTCCTGTCTCTGTGGAGACATAATGAGAAAATAATGAGAGAAAGGAAAATAAAACAAAACACACAATTAAAAACAAATAAATTAAGTGATCTCAATCTGTAGTATTTAAAGCTGCAGTGCCCGGTAGTTTTTTTGACGTCACTGGGCAAAAATGACATAATTACCTTTCAGCATATTGTAATTCAAGTGGTCTGAGATGAAACAAGACTTCTACCCACTTCTGTGGCCTCTGTTTTCAGGCTGTAGAAAATGTACACTGTGACACAGACTTTTGCTCATCATTTTTGCTGTAATTACTGATTGCTGTTAAGATTTCCTTTCCTTTCCCAAGAGGAGAGAGCTGCAGGAGGAAGGTGTGTATTTTTTTTTCCCTGCGATTTCAGCTCCTGCAGCTTTAAACACATTTGTATTTTCCTCGAGAATAATCGGAAAGAATTTCTGACGCATACTAAAACAAAAAAAGGCAGAGAGGCACATAAAATGCATGCTTTATAATCCATTTAAATGCACAATACGTCATTTCTGCTGCTTGTGCTCTGTAAATCCAAACAGTAATAAAAGACGAAGATGTAGTAGATGCGGTTGCTAAGTAGTGTAGGATCATGGGAGTTACTGTTTTCACTGCAACTGCAGATGAAACTTTAGCGGACATGATTTAGATGCATTAAACATTTAGTGACATATATTCATGTTATGTCATTTCATTCTGATGAAATAGCTGAAAGCAATGTTAAATAACAGGCGACTAAATGAAACGGCCTGATAAAGTGAACAAAATTGGATTTCTCTGAATTTGAATTTGAACAGATACTAATGTGGAAATGTTACATATTATAGTTTTAGAATAGAAAATTAGGTAATTTAGGAGATTTATCTGCTGCTTTGTTAAACTACCGTAGTCACAATAATGATAATAGTAGTTTGAGTCCTTTGATGCAGATGATACAGGACTAAGAGCTTGACGGTCTGTGTTTTCGTCTGGGCAACACTTACTAATGGATGCAATCACACTTCAGAGATGTAATTTACACCTGATTCAATCTAACAACAACAGATTTGATCACGGTTGGAATTAGCATTGACCTGCCACATTAAAACATCTCCCTCCCTGTCCAGATAAGACGCGCATCAAATCTGAACACAGTGCTTCAATGGAGCCTGAAGGACAAAACTGAGAAAGAAGCAACTGAGCTGATCAAGTAACAGAGAACATAGTTAGTATTCATCTAATGCTGTAATATGATTTAAAGCCCTAGGTGGCATTGATTTACGGACCTTGTTGATGAGCGTCATGGCATAGACCAGCAGCTCTGTATCCACTCCATCCTTCTCATCCAGGATCTCCATGACATTCGACCACAATTTTGTGCCTGTAGCAGTAAAAGGAGTGTGCATTATAAATAACAAATAAAACTCTGCTTATCCTAAGGGTTTTAAAAACTCCTGCATGCAAAAATGTTATGTCATCTCATGGCTCCAGTTAGAGAGATGTAGTCATAGCAGACTTCTACTAACACAGTGGAAAAAGCACGGGCGACTTGATCTCCAATCAGAAGGCAGCAGCTCTGTGCCTCAGCCAGAAGGGTCAAGTCCATTTCCTTCTCACCGGGAGACTGGGGATCAGGTTTAGCTTTCTTATGCAACAGCAGAAGCGATGGGACAAGACAAAGCCGAGACAGAGGGATACCCGACCCCAGCACAACTGATGCTCAGCCCCCTGCTGTATGCCATTACACAATGTGGAGCTTTTAGAGAGACGGGTAACTGAGCATCGTGCCATGCACGGCTACAGAGCTGCTTAGGACATCTGATCTGACTATGATGAAATGGAGCCTGTCTACGATATGTGGTCAGCTGAACGGGACTACTGCAGAATATCGATGATCGAAGGGAATTTCCATATCGTTTCTATTTCACTGCTCATGTTTACTTTATAACCTCACATGAAATGAATCCTGGAGCAGATCCGCGCATCGTGAATAACAAGCAGATTCTTTTACATTAGGGACAAAGGGTCGATTTGATTAATTCATTTTGAATAAATGTCATATTCAAATAAGGCTTATTTAGAGGTAATACCTTTCAAAATGGGTTTTATCAGTTGTCTCTATCAACAACGCTGAAAAAGCACATTGTCCAGTTGTGCCTTAAAATACCCATGTACATCTCTCACATGAATCATTTTAATAAAAGTTTATCTGTGTATCGGTAACACCTTATATTAAAATATACATATATTCACCAGTAACTTGTTGCTTATTATCATACATGTTCATTTGTTTTGTCAGGGGCAATGTATATTAATCAACATTACTGTAAATGTGTGTTGTCCAAATGAATTTCCAACTGTTGCCGCTTGGCCACATGTAGTTTTTATTAAAATACAGTAATTAAGAGATTGCTGAAGGAAAACTGATCAAACACAATCAGGCGTTAATAAGTGACCAATAAAGAGTCAATATGTTACTAATAAGCAACTAATTAATGGTGAATACGTGTGTCTTCATTTAAAGTGTTACAGTATCTGTTCACTCCGACTGGCCCGACGGCTGCTTAGTTTGAACTCTTACCTCTTTTGACATCGACACCATTCACAGCCTTTATGAGCAGGGCAGCGTTCGACTCCGTGTACTCCACAAACACCAGCAGCAGCTTTAGGGCTGTCTTCACCACCAGACGGAACTACACAAGGAGAGAAATACTGTTAAAAAAAAACTGTAAAACTGAAAAACAGTACAGTAGAGCATCATTCATCTTAATCTGTGGACTTTGTGTTTTTGTTTACACCCAAGGGCCAACGTATCACACGGTGTGCTTGCACTTAAAAATCCAAAAGCTACATGGGATCATATTGTCTTTTAAAGCTTTTCCTGCCTGAAAAGTCTTGTGACGTTTGATAAGGACTCGTGTGACGCTGAGGACATAAATAAAGACGTTTGACAGCTCATGGGAACATGCTGTACTACACACATCATATTAATAATCCACATAGGGCTGTCAGGATAAAAACATTTTAAATCATCATCGATTATCACAATTTTCTAAAATAACTGCAGTTCAATAAAAACAACTGTGATGAGACACTCGTGAAATAATTGTGACAGGCCTAAATGCACAGAAGTAAAAACTACCCGAATGTGAGTAAAACAGAATGCTATGTAATAATCATCAACTACTGCAGGAAAATGAAAGCCTACACACCTAAAAAAAACACTTGTGAGGAGAATAACACACTTGATACACAAGTTGTCACTGTTAATTTCCCCAAGAGTGAAAAATCAACACTGTGTCAGTGATGATAAAACCATCAGAGTTAAATTAATAACTTTGAACAGCTGCCACGTCAGCTCTACGTCTGGACAAACAACGTCCTAATGATCTGAGTCAAAATGACTATAGATGGTGGAAATCTGCCATATAAAAGAATTAGAAGGACTGGGTTTTGATTAAACAAACAAACCGGATGCCAAACTTTTATCAGTATTTACTCAGGAAGCCAGAGAAAGCAATTAGTAAGAAGAAAAACAGTGGAGACCAAAGCGAGGGTAGCTCCATCATCTGCTTCAAACCTGATGCATGTGAAGCTATTTGTCCACTAGAGGGCTGAGGGGACCGCTGAGACAAGGCTGCTTGCATGTTGACAAAGCACTGAGGCATGAAATTACAAGAAGTGTATGACTATTTTAGCTTTGTCAGTGCACAGATGGAGAAGCTCAGTTGATATAACTGCATATCTACTGTATGGCTGTGGCAGGGTATGAAAAATTAATGTCCATATTCTTTACCTTGGACCCGACAAGCGTATAAAGCCACTGGACCGTTTCATTGTGAGATATGAGGCCATTCATCCCATCCACGTACAGCATTATCTGTCCAAGAGCTGGAGAATGAGAGAGAGGGAGAGAAATGGGGTTTAATTAATCGTCTGACATTTCGGTTTTGTTTTTTACTTATCTTCTATTAAATAAAAAAAATAAAAAAAAACCTCAGATCGCATTTGTTCTGCTCGAAATGTTTTTGGGGAAGCACAGTGAAGGGAAAAATAAACAGGAGCAACTGAACTTACAAAGTATCTCATCAATTTTCTCACAAATATTCTTGGTAATCCACATAAATCCACAGTTAGTGAAAGGGGTTATAACAGCACGCCTATAATAATGAAGTCTACATACAAACAGGAGCTGCTGCGGAGAGCTTTAAAAAAAACAAAACAAAAAAAAAAAAAAAACACACACAACAATGAGATGAAGCCAGAAAAAGAAAAACAGCACCCTTCTACCCATCACTCATGTGTGGGGACACAACTGAAGGGAAAATATTTGAGCAGACTGCCTCACTGGATGCTGCCATGACTTCCATCTGAAACAGGATACATAAATAAGAACATAATAAGAGCCAAGGGATCTCGATGGGGGTCCAGTAAAAGTGTAGAGCGGTGGGGGAAGGGAGGCAAATGCCGCTGGACAGGAGTGAAACTGCCAAACGCTCCCTTTAAACACGGAGTTCTCTTTAAAAACAGCATTTCAGTGGCTATCCACACACAGGGAGTCGGTGCATTCTGTCCATCAGCAGGATGAGCTCAGCTCGAACGCACTGCGACTATACGATGCATCAGTTAACACGATAAATATATAAATGTGTGGAGACAGAAAGTGAATAAGCTTCGAAAGGCTTTTCTGAGGGACTTTTTTTTTTGGGGCTACTCATATTGGGATTATTGTCGATTCGAGTCCATTTGCTTCATTATCGGGGCAAATGCACAGATTACCGATGCTTTTGAAATGTGGATTTTTTCCAACTCAAGCATACAAACTAGTAGAAAAAATGCAAAACTTCAAATCAATAAAAACACAGCGACTTTCGTTCTGTTTTGTTTTTTTTTATGTCTTACACAGTACACCTCCCTGCCCAGTGTCAGTGAATCCAACTTATCATCGTACACAGACCAGACGTTTAAATTGCAGCCTTTTGCGATTATATAATTGCACAGGCTGACATTGCAATTCGATTCATTGTGCAGCTCTAGGAGGAATTTAAAAAAAAAAGGGGGGCGACGAGTTTGAAAGATGCAGGAGTTCAGTCGAAGAGAAGATGCTATTTCTGATTAACAACTTGATAAAATACTTACTGACTTATTGAGAGCTCTTAAGGAGTGATCACCTCTCTGTGAGTTTCAAATTGTTTCATATGACATGTTACGATGAGAGGCTGCAGTTCCTGTCAAATATTTCTCCTCTCCTCTTCTCTTGAGGGGCATGAAAATTGTGAATACGCTGTAGATAAGCCAAAATTCCCAGGTGCAGCTGCTGTGTGTGCATGTTGCATGAGCGTGTGTGGACGCATGAATGCATGTGTGTGTGTGTGTGTGTGTGTGTGTGCTGCAGCAGCGGCAGTTCATCTTTTATCAATCAGGGTTAATTACTCACAACATGTCAGGCTGAGGCATTCCAAACAGTCCGCTGCTGCTGCGAGCAGCCAGCGGTGTGGACAACATGTTGTATGAGAGCAGACCACATCAGAGTGTGTTTATGAAAACATGATTAACCACCTCAGTCAGAGTGTCACCCTCTCCTGTAACTATGTGACCACTGCCGACAGATGAGAGACAGCTGTAATGACATGAAGAACATGTTCTACACATATCCTCGGCAAAAAAAGTAGAATGCAAAAAGGTGCTAAAATAATGACTCATAGTGTGGACTATGAATATTTCTTTCAGATGCAAACAGTTTTGACTTTAGCTGGATGAGTAATGAGCCGCATGCCTCTTTTCAAATCGGTAGCCGATGTCTGACCTGCAATATCATCACCGCACAGACTTTTATCTCTTATGTGCACCTGTGTACAGTATCTGCTGTGGTGCACAGAGGATCTGAGGAATGTCCATTGAAAACAGAGGTGAGAGAAGATAGGTGGCCTTAATGAGGCTTTTAAAAGTGTCATTACACAACCTGAATGTTCAGCCGCTGACAGATGAGACGTTAGCGCTTGTTCCCAAAGTCAACCCTAGAATGAAATGACTTTTAGATCATTCTGACATGTTATCATAAGGCATTTTTTTAAAGATATTACCGATAGGTGGAAATGGCGTTTTTTTACTTGCAGAATGTAGCCAAGTAAAATAAAATCAGACTGAATGCCTATATCATATGTGGATTTAATTTAGTGAGCTGTTAAGATACAGAAATGATATGATATTTAAACACTTCTGCACAGAGCCAGAAACCACACAATCATTACCCCTTTTCTCCGACCCGTTACAACTGCCGCTTCATAAAATTATTCAATGCAATCTGCCCTTCATGTACTATTCAACTTTAAGTACCAGAAACCGCACGGGTTGCAGTTACTCTGTGAACAGTTAGGTAAAATGATACAGTAACTGTTTAAAAAAATAAAATTACCTTTCATTGTGGGAAAGTGCAACCTTCAGTGTCTGGTTAGAAACTGTTTAAGGAAACATTTAATTACTCACAAAAGAAGTCACCTTTGTGAACTGCAACTGGAACTTACTTCCACACACTTGTGATTAAATTGGTCATGAAAACGCTGTGGAAAAATAAAAGGTAGCGTGTGTTGCAGTTCAGCCTTTGCAAGTGCGATCAAATCATTGTACTACAGCGTAAATCCCCCTACTTTCTGTGAACGCTAAATAGCTGAAATGGTGTGCCCGGGACTTGGGATTTGTTTTTACATTCTACAACAGACAGTCATCAATAACTTTCTGTTAATAAGAAGAGCATGTGAGTGCTGAGTCTGTACAGGACAGCCTTCACTTCAAGCAGTGATCTGGGGCCAAAAATGTGGGCCTCCATTCAAGTAATCAAGATCAGCCCTACAATACCTCACACAAAGTACAACAATAACATCGCTAAGTCTCTCTGCATGTATGTCACGTAAATGAGATGCTGGCAGACAATGAGCTGCCTTCAAAGCACAGTGATTAGAATTTAAATGTAAGCCATTATGGGAAAGGACAGCAGAGGAAGAAAGATTTAGCTCAAAAGAAACTTGGAAGTGTTCAATGAGCAGCCTGGCGTCTGTACCACACTCTCACACTCCATTTCTTCCAATGCATAACATAGATTGCCGTAAGAGTAAACACAACATTAGAATGGTATCAAGCTGCAGAAGGGAACCACAGACCTACTGACTGGGAGAGACAGACCCTGTTCCTGTGTCTGAGTCTGGGTTTGAAGGGAGAAGTAAAAAAAAAAAAAACTCAGGGAACTGAGGTTTGGTGGAAGTGTTTCTTCTGGGCCTCTCCCTCTCATAAACCACAGCAATTACCTTCCACAGCCCCAGGAATGTGCAGGAAGGGCTGCTCCCTGACCACTGCCGAGGTGAGAAGCACTCTGAGGTCTGGGTGGCAGCACCAACACGAGCCAGCTGACTCATAAGCAGCCATTAAAAAAAAAAAAAAGGGCAACCTTATCTATGAAGATGCTAGAAATCAACTCCACGGCTTCCCTTCTCCACACCAGTTCACTCCCTTTGGTTTCATTTATATTTTGGAGTTTATCAAAACTGGGTCAGCCAAACTGTCTGTCAGCGTGGAGCATTTATTTTACCAGGACTTTGGGAGAGGAGCCAAATCTCCATCCCTTACAGTGCAACTTAGAGGCTCTTATCTTGTTATGCTCTGCATTAGCAGGGAGCTGCACTCGCAGGTCTGAGTGTGCCTCCCTGAACCCACTTAAGCGTGGACTCGTTTTACTGCATAGTCTGGCAAAGACTTCTTTTTGTCAGTAGATTTTTGTTCTATTATGTCACTATAAATATGGCAAAATATTTGAATTTTAACAGAGCATATTAGTATGAGCGCTGGATTCTGGGAAACGCGAGCAGCGGTATATACTGAACAAAGATCAGAGGGTTCACTTTTCTCTCATTACTGAAAATCATCAGAGCAAACTTTTACTCATGAAAATGCCTTGTTTAGACTAAGCTGAAGCAGATATTTTTCACGTAACTTAATGTTCTGCACTCACTTTACTGTGCTTCCTCCCTAATGTTTGAATAAATGTGTATAGAGTGTGATAGAAACTATTTTAAAACTGCGTTTAATGATACTTTGATTATGTTAAAAGCTGACAGATTTCCTTTTGGTACTGACATTTATCGTTACTGCATGAACGTATTTAGTCAAATTCTGATTTACAGCCTGTCTGCCCTAAAAAGACAAGTTTATTAGTGGGGCAAATTAAACAGCTCTTACTGTATATGAACTGGATAAGACATTTTCATGGGTTATGTTCCATTTGTTATTCAGCTAATCACTCAGGCCATTAGAGCCAGACTTACTGCCTCTGCCAGACCTGCTCCAGTCACCAAGTCGACTGCCAGACTCGCATGGAGCCCCATACAGTAAAACAACAGGGGGGTGTTTCCATTTTCAGACCTGGACACGTCTGCCAGCATTTGACACAATTTACTGTGGGCCTAAGCCCAAACAAATTCCCTAAAGACAAACAAACAAACCTAATGGAACAATAGCATGAACTGATGCAGGGGAGCCTCGACAGTATTTGGCTGAGTTAGCTCTGCAGGCGCTGCAGACCTGATGAACTACTGCAGGGAGTGAGCAGAGTAGACTATAGCACCGGGAGGAAAATAAACATGTTACACTTTTCTGTTTCCTCTGTTTTCAGAGTAGCATAAAGTCGATAGCTTAGAAGGCAGCTCGATGGATTTTGGAAAACAATTTTAGGACAATAGACAAATGGGGAAAGCCCAACTAATGAGCTTTCTTCATCCTGTCCAAGTGGGGAAGACTTTGGCGAAAAGCTACTGCCTGACATCCACCCACTTGTAAAGTGAACTGAAAGATGAGCTGCGCTAAATTCTTACTGCTCTTGAGAGAGCGGTGGTGTGATTCGCTCTGGTTCTGGCCAGCCATATGCTGAATCCAGTCCCAAGAAAAAAGTCAGCTCGCAGGAATCAGCCGTAAAACCAACTCGAACGCTCAGCATTTCAGTCTATCTGCCTGCGTGCTACATTACAGCACGAGATTTATTTATTTTTTCCAAATTATAGTTTATGTATCTAAGACTGCAAGGTCAGAGATGATAAAATAAGAGCTGGAGAAATGAACCAAATCAAACAGTTCTTATAATGTAATTGGCTTGTATACTGAATTCTGTTACAGTATAACAGGCTCCACAGTGGGGTTGTAATTCCACTGCCAGTGGGTTTGCTAAGGCTGACAATGTCCATAGATGAAGGGAGAAGAAGAGGGGGAGGCAGAATATAGGTCAGGCAGGTGGGGTTGAATTGGGTTCAGATGGAAGCTGTCTGTTCATGTGAAGGGGGAGCTGAGGGGGTCTTTGGGTCCGACAGAGGGGGAGTACAGGGTGGAACATATCCGGTAGGAACAAGGCTCTAAGCCTAACCAAAAACATGACAACAGGTTACGTTGTTTCATCCAGTCAGACAAAGGCTGCCTGGTCAGACGCTTCTGTCAGTTTGAACTTTAAATTGTTAACCTGTAGGTGTACAATTTTGTGACAGACTGTTTTGTTTTTTCCAAAACAGTATAAAACAGGCCACGGAGCAAAGTGTATGTTGTTACGCAGCTGTGAGACTGTCAGCTTGAAGCTGGTGATTTAATTTAATAAAAAGAGGCCACTGGAAGGCAGAAATGAGATGCTGCCAGAGGAGCACAGAAAGCTGAGAGCTTGTGGAATGAAACAAATTTGCTCTGATTGAGTGAAGTAATACATGAATTCTGTGTGAAAATATTCCGAGGGGGACGAAACCTCGTAAGCGCATTTACATTTACATTCTTCATACTCAGAGGACGGAGGATAGAGAGTAGAATGAAACATAAAAACGGAAAGAAGTGTGAATCTATTGACCTCTGAAATGACAAGATTGGTATTATACAGTAGCAGAATGAAGGGCTTTGCACAAAGGGGCAGCAGGAGAGTTCGGAGAGTTGCAGACCAGGCGGAAAAAAATGCATGCGTTTTCCCATGGGATCTCATTACAAACAGGGGTTCAAGTTTCTATTGGTACAACAGAGGCTTTCCTGGAGATCCCCATCTGACTGCAAACACATAGAGCTGGACAGTATGGCTTAAAATGCATACCTAATTTGAAGCATTGACATTAACGGTAAATATAAAGGTACAGTCATTTTACTTAGAATATCAATACTTCTGAAGGATCTACTCTAACTCTTAACTCTACTACTATGACATATTTCACATAGTAAAGGGGTATTTTAAGAACAGTTATTACAAAGCTGCAATAAGAAATAGAAAAACAAAATACAAAACCTTTTCTGAAGTTACTCTGAGGTGATAAAAACGATGGCTTGTATTACATCCCTCGCTTATTCACATGGATGGAGGCCTATTGAAGCGTTACAGCTATTGTTTCAGCTATGGCGGTACATGAAAAATTCATACCGTATAGGAAATTAAACAGGTGTAACGGTTGATCTGGAATATCACCTGGCACTACAATCACGTACACATGTGTGTGTCAACAGTTCCCTTGTGGACCACGTCACTTTTTCTTTATCCTAGGGCACTTTCACTCCTCGATGCAACCCATCTTCTCCGGTGTATCACTCCTGCTTGACCACACAAAACAAGAGAACTGACTGCACCTGTACTAACCAGAAAATACATTGATATATTTGCACAAATCTGCTCAGCTCAGGCCAGACAGAATGGAAATGTTTATCCAGACGATGGGCCACAGTAAAGGTCTCCCCCGTCTAGAACAGACGACCTACAACACAGCCAGACAACACAATACACAGTGTTTCCAACAGGAGCTTCCAACAGCACTGTTAACCCAACTGAGCCTGGGCTTTCACTTAACGCTCTGCAAAACGGGCAAGCCAGCAAAAGGGGAGTCCAGTTACGCTCTTAAATATTTAAAGAACTCGTGTCTGCGTATTACACAGAACCAGTTATCGTAGGTCTAAATTAAGGGTCATAAAACGTTCCTCTCATATGTAATTCAATACTGAAAACAGCAACGGTTTTCAAAATATCTTAGTAACTATCGGAGATCACTTCTACCTAATTCAAAGCAAAATCAAAGTCTATATGTTCAATGTTTTTTTCACTTGACACGATTTCAGTCAAACAATAGTGATAAAAAAAACAGTGTAATAAGAGCATAAAGAGTCTTCATAGAGTGGTGGTTCTCAGCTGTGTGTGCATGCATCTGCAAGCAGTTTCCAGGTTCTACATCAAATTACCAGATAGACCAGCTTTGACTAAAAAAGGAGTGAATAAGAGAAAATAGCAGCTGTTGTTTGTGCTCAGACACATGCTCTCGACACGCAGATGAAAACCGCTGCGCTAATGTGTCACCGAGTATTCATGCTCATTGATCTGCTGCACATAAAATTTTATGCCTCTCCACAAAAGAAACGCCATAAAGACTGACCACAATTCCAACAAAAGGGTCTTGTGTTTCAGGTGCACTTGTAACTTTATGAAAAAGACCGGCTGCCCACAAAAGTTACTGCTGTGTGACACTAAAAGCTGGACTGGGAGTTACACTGGGAGCTGTGTTCCAAGTCCCAAACAGTTTAAAAGGCAGTGAAACACTTGACTACAGCACATCTCCCTTTTCTCTGGAAACCAGGAAGTCAAGGTGCTTTAACTTATGGCATTATAATGGCCGTGTTATTAAAAACAGGGGATCTCAAAATGGTAGCAGAAGAGAGAGAGAGAGAGAGAGAGAGTTACACTGAGAGAGGAAGAAAGGAAGAGATTAAAGTACAAAATGAAATACGGGCATGACTTATTTGATACAGTAATTCTTGTGGAATCTTCACAATGTGACTCCGATATCTGTAGAAGTTGTAAATTCATGAATATAAGTTATAGCATGTAATCCTGCGTATATACATGTGATACACTATGCAATGAGATATGGCCCTCGGGGGGGGATGAAAGTCATTTATGTAGTGTGTTTTCCAATGTGTCAGCCAACGGCATTAAAAAAGAAACAAAAAAAAAAACATGTTTCATTCAATTCCTATAGATCTGAAACCTAAGCTTCACTTCCAAATTCATTTCACGAGGCTTAGAGCTGGCGAGTGTTTTGCAAACAACAGTGTGAAGACAAATGGCATGGCCTTTAAGAAGTGCAAACAGGAAAAAAAAAAAAGTGTAGCTGAAAACAAAGCTTATGGCGAGGAATGTCAACAGTGAACTTTTCAAAGCAGCGAATAATTGCTTCAGGTCGACTGTAATTGGTTTGCCTTTAATCTACCCGCCCTCTGCCGCTCCCTTTTTACAGTCCCCAATTAAACACAGTTGTTACGTTTGTTAGTGTTAGTTTTGTTAATCTTTTCTGTAAATATGGAACAATGATCCAGCACAAACCTTGTTATTTGTTCTTCCACCTCGTCTCCCAGTTTTGCTCATGATTATTGGTGCCATCGCACTCTTTTTCTGGCCACTGTGCAGAAATTTGCTACTGAAACTATTGTGACCTTTTGCTCAAGCTGCTTTCATTTTAAGGCTGCTCTGACCCCTGCAGGACTGTCAACAGTGAAATGTTATTCTAACTGCTTGACTTAATTGGTACCATTTCAAATATGCGGAATAGAAAGTCAACTTATTTGGACAAACGCATATATGAGGGGTGTCCAGAAAAACAAAACAAAATGTTTGTTTTACAGTGTTTGCTCCTACTGAACAGTTAGCAATTGCTTGGTGATCTGAATTCAGTCATACTACAGAACACTGAATATAGTATGAAAGAGTAGCATACATTCTGTTTGTTTTACTGATGACAGAAAAAAAACCAATCTGTTAAAGCTACAGGAGCCAAAACCAGGGGAAAAGACTAAATATATATTAGTCTTTTTGTCAAAAGACTAAATATAATGACCTCAAACCGCTGTAGAAAAGCGAAGCCACTTTTCCATGCTTCTGTGTTGAGCCACGGACTAGAGCAGTCGAGTCGCATTTGACTGAATCCGGAGATCAGTGATTGCAACTGTCAATCACGTATTCAACCGCCTTACCTGTCTGAAAACACCAGTGATTAGTCAAAGTCTGCATCACGGGGTAGAGTTTCTACAGGAGTTCACAGAAGGGGGCAGAATTCTTGTTTCATCTCAGTCACTTGAATGAAATGAAAGGTTATTACGCAATTTAGCCCAATAAAAAAAAACTATTACGCACCGCAGCTTTAATTCTGTCTAAATGCATTTATTTGGTGTCACTTATAATGTACTTAACGTGTGCATATCAGTTGTGATTTATCAAATGTGTAGCTCATTGAAATGGCTGCTTTAGCTGTTCGAGACAATATAAGGTGATGGCAGTAAAATGGTCAGAAACATTCATTTATGCACAAATTTGCTCTGTCATTGTAGATAAGACCTTAAGATTGTGAACTGCGTCGCAGTGGTTTGTCATTTTCCAAAAGTGGGTCCCCAGAAAAAAAAAAAATTGCAAAACACATCTACAGTACCAGTTCCATAAGTAGCTGCACTAACAATTTTTTCATTGTTAATCTGCCGATTCTTTTCTTGATTACTTGATTGATTGGACTACAAAATGTCAGAAAATGGTGAAAAGCGTCGATCGGTGTTTCCTAAAGGCCAAGATGACGTCCTCAAATGTCTTGTTTAGTCAACAGCCCAAAGATATTCAGTTTACTGTCACAGAGGAGGAAAGAAACCAGAAAATATTCTAATTTAAGAAAACTGGAATCAGAAAACTCTGATTTATTGCTCTTTCTAAATGAGCACTGCGTTGAGTGTTGAGTAACACACATCGCCTGCGTTTGTCTAACTTATGAAAATAAAAGTCCACCTGCTTATTCTAAAATGAATAATGAATAACCAACAGATGCAATGTGTTTCCAGTTTTAAGTACTAAGCCCTGCATTGCTTCTGTATGTTTGCAGCACTTCACCAGGACCTTACAGAAGGACCAGATGGCACAGGCACCTCTGAAAGAATGACCTCACACCCATTCCCTCTGATGAGTTGATAAAAGCATACAAGCTTCCCCCCTGGGTCAAAAAAAAAAGAGCCCTCCAAGGCGCTAAGTCCAGGTCTGGAAGCCCTCCGAGCCAGGTGTGAGGGGCCCGAGGAGGGGGGCCAGAAACCAGCCAACGAGACCCAGAACCTACCCCACATTACTGAGGGAGCACTAACTGGCCACAGACACCTCCGGGGCTTTGAGAGGACTGAATGAAAAAAAAAAAAAAAAAAAAATGAGGAGAAAAAGTGAGATGGTGTAGATTGCTGAGAGTGCTGCAGGAACTGCCGTTTACAATGACGGCAATGTTCCAAAGAGCTCGGGCTGGGAACCTGCTCTTGTAAAACGCATGCAGACTGGAGTGCACGTGTTACTGTGCCTTTTTCATCTCCAAAAGACCCATATGATTGATTTTTATTCATGAAAGAGCGCAAAATTGTTTTGTCGGGAGGTTTTTAATGCACACCAGACAGATGGGCTCAAAGCTGCATTCCTATTCTTTTTTTTTTTTTTTTTTTTTTTTACTGGCCTTAACATGAAAGACATTACAGCAAAAACTCCCACATGTGAAGAGATCAGTGTTTGATACCAACACAATTACCGTTGTTGCACTTGATTCTCCCTCTGTCTCATTCTCTCTTTCTTTCTCTCTGCACGTGTGAAAACTTCAGGCATCAAATTTACACCCGTCCTGGGAATCCTTATAACATAGCTCCTCTTGGAAGTCATCAACAGTAAAGCAGCCAGATCTATATACATTTCTGACATGTCCATCTGTGTTCCAGCACATGCTCGGCTTGTGTTCTCCAACACATGGCTCACAGGGGAGAGTGATCTACTACACCCCACATTTCCTCAGCTGGTCAGAAGAAATTAGGTCAGGAGTTGAAACAGGTTAAAAGGGCTTTTGGGAGAGCGGTAGTTTGGTGATGATGATACAGTACACGAAGAGAAACAGTGGAATCTGCTGGGATAAACTCATAAATTAACACATAAATAACAGTGGTGGAAGAAATACTCAGATCCTTTATGTAAAAATACCAAACGGTGAAAAGAGTCAAAGTTCTGCATTCAAAACCTTACTTAAGATGATCAGTAAAATTGACTTTATCTATGAAAGTAAAAGTAGTCACGGTGCAGGAAAATGGTCCCTGTCAATGTCATGATGTTTTTGGATTCCTATCACTGCTGCATTAATGTGTACGTTGCATTTTACTGCTGTAGATGTTCATGGCTGAGCTCATTTGTGTAACTTAATGTACAGTAATGCATCTCATTCCATAAGATCATCATATGTTTGTTGCCTCGCTGTCCTGTGAAAACTGCACGTCTCTTAAAGGTCAACTTTTCATGAGCTCAGAAAAACAGCCCTGTTTTCAGCTGTTTAGTGTTTTCCAGCTAATCCATGAGGGGTTTTAAAGAGTTCATTTAGCTTAAGAAGGAGGAGGATTTTCTCAACCCATAAAGGAGCACTTCATCCTTCAGTTTATCAAAAACATTCAAAATCAACAGCTGGAGGTTGAAAAACTTTAACGTTGCCTCTGAGATGTAATGGGGTAGAAGTATAAAGCTGCATAAAATGGAAACACTCAAGTAAAGTACCTCAATTTTTTACTCAAGTACAGTCATTGAGTCATTGAGTATTCTGTTAAATTCCACCACTGTGAAAGAATAAAGATGGCACAAATGGTTTCGAGTTCTTGAAGAGGTAAAAAAAAAAAAAAAAAAGCAGCACAATTAGGAGGAGTGAAAAGATATGATAGTCTCATTATTCACGGCATGATGACACTCCCGGCTCTTACATGTGGTCAGCTCTGAAGTTTCCAATAGCCTGTTGTTCTCCTCCTCTGCCTTGTTTGGCTATTTAACCCGTTTGATTTATCCGTCTGAGTCAGAGACCGGGCCAAGCTCAGACGACGCATCGGACATTAAAGAGAAGAGGTAGTCTAGGCAGGGGTCACATACATGTTTATAACCTACCCAGGGGGCAACATCAGTGCTTTGTCACAGACATCCGCCCTTTGCTCTTTGATTTTCTTTCTCAATATTAGCGAAGTTCGACAATGAGCAGATTGTAAAATTAGACAGGCGGGGTCAGGCTGCACAGATGAATAGTCACGAAGGGGGCCAACATCTGAGAAATGTGCACTCGGATTATTACTGACTCATTTTAGACTTCATCAAGTCATCGTGCAAGTGAAGTCTATTTTGCCACAAAAGTTGGATCAAAGCTAATGTGTTTGTGTCTGTGAAAGTATGATTTATATCACATAAAAAGGTAATAAAGTAATAAAGTTTTAATGTATATTCTTTCACAAAAAGATGAGGGAACACAAAGGGGAAAAAAGAGGAGAGGAAAAAAAAAAAAAAAGAGAAGGGGAAATTAGTTTTATGATCTGCAATATCCTGCCAGAACTTTTATTAGCCACTTAAGCATGTGTGACCTGCCCCTTCACAGCAGGCTCTTAAATAGTAGTGACCTTGCAGCGAGTGCTCCGAACCCCTCGGTCCTTAAATATTCCCGAACACGCTGCACTTGAACCTCCTTGACCTTAACACGTGATCTTTCACCTCACCAACATGGCACAGATAAATTATCCAGCTGTTAAACTTGGCCTGACTTCCATATTATCTGTGGCACACATTTGAGTTTGTTTATACACCCTAAATGCGTGAGTGCGAGAAGGTCACCAAGCAGAATCATCAATTTACATGGTGTACGTAAACACATGTGGTACTGGATAGGTTTATGGAAAGCAAAGTGTTACAGGGTTGATTAATTACATCCTTGACTGGCCCGTGCTGTAAATTTGATGTGTGAGAAAGTAGTAGTAGCAGTAGTAGAGAAGTGGCTTTTTTGGAGCTAAGCTGGGCTATTGTACTGCGAAGGACATACCCCTGAGGATGTAATTCTGATAGTTCTGGTCGGCCTCAGCTCCCACTTTTATCAAACACGTGAGTCCTTCAGCCACCACGAACTCATGTACCAGGTCTTTGTCATCCTGCAAAAAAAAAGTAAGGGAGAAAGAAATAGTCATCATCCAGTTTTTGGTTTTTTTTTAGAAAGAATTCAAAATCATTTCATTTATTTAATGATTAAATGTGGCTTGGCTGCAAATCTTATGGGCCCAAAATATGACCCATAAGATTTTGAGCTTGTGAAGTAATAGTTCACAAATAGTTCCACAGTTTGTAGTTGAAAATCAACCTTTGTAAACTGAAAAGGCAACAGGGCCGTCTGCCTGCTGATTGGGCGGTTTGACTCTGCTTTGGATTGTCATTGTCCAATCAGATTCATTCAGAGTCAAAATTCATACTTGTAACTTCAGTGTCATCAACAGCGCTAAGTTTTACATGCAGTTTTTTTTGCTTTGTGTCTGTACACAGATGTTCACAGTGTCTCTGTGTAACTTCACTTTTTTTTTTTTTACACATACAAATCTTGTCTACACATGCGCAAATTTCAATTTCTCATGCAGATTCATTTCACAGGTTTTCAAAGGTTGATTTTCAACTACAAACTTGAAATTACTCGTGAACATTAATTTACGAGCTCAAAATCTTATTGACTGTGTGTTGAGCTCATGCAACTCTTTGAGTAAGACTTCGAACTGACCAGAAACCTGTTGTTTGATAGCTCACACAGGTCCAATTACTCAACAGTTTCATGACTAAGAAAAGAAAATCCGTTCCAAATAAAACTGAGCTTTTGAGGTGATTAACGACGACCTAATTTATTATGCTTAATTCGGCAAATGTCACGAACAAAATAAACCATTCTAATGTTTCTGTCTTACCCTTTTACAGCATTATTATGAAGTCATTTGTCAGACCTTGACACTTCTTATTTCAACCTTTACAATATCCTCAGCTTGATTTATCACCTGCATTAAGTAATAGTCTCAATGCAATGTTTTTGATGCAGCTTGTGGCCTGCAGTTTGTTCAAATGGCTTCTTGTTGCTGCGACCTCTTCGCTTCATCCTGCATTTTGCCCTCGATGACAAAACCACCTGCGTCTCTCACACCTGTCGAAGGCTCGGTAATTTAAGGCCAGGCAGGAGGTTTTCTGCAGGGTTTTACATTTTCTGATGCACTCTACTGTTCACATGGTTTAGAGAGGAAGCCAGCAATAAACACTGTGGGGTGGTCAGGATTCCTGCTCTCTCAGGAGTATGTATAAGTGCTTTCACAACAGCTTTGGTACAGATCTGTGATGGAAACTCCAGTCATTTGGCAAACCGTCTAAACATACAGGAGTGAGCTACAGAAACTGGATGGACAGCAGTTCTGAGACGAATACATGCACACTACACTTCAGCAATTTAAAGTCATCATACTGAGGATAAGATCGTGTTTTATTACACAACAAGAATAATCAATATCCCCTACAATGTAAAACTGCACAAATCTATCCAGAGTCTAAAGAGTTAGGTATTCTGATCTATTCTGAGCCTGCATCAACATCCATTGCTCTCTTTTCCATCCAACTGTTGGTTAACCCTCCCCCTCTGCAGTCGACTGCCCGCCAGGCCAGCCCAGCCCAGTGTGTGAAGTATGACCAGACCTGAACACTACACAGCTGCCACGACGGCAGACTCGCAGCAGCACGACTCTGTCTCAGCAAAACCCTACTGTACCACAGTGTGCACGGATGCATGTCTGCAGGCTACATACTGTATGCAGGTCTCGCATGTGAATCTGTGCAAATTTAAAACCCAGAGGGAAGCACGGCAAGGGATGGTTCACATAAGGACTGCTGCGATTTGGAAAATGCAATTCACCGGATATAGTGATGTGCAGTTGTGAAAAAAAAAAGGGCAATTACCTGAAAAATCTGCTTGAGGGAAAAGAGTGCTCTCCGTAGCTCTCGTCCAGTTGAGTTGTAGAGTTTTTCTGCATGGAGAGAGAAAAACAGAGAGTGGAAAAATCAGCTAACAGTTGCACATGTGGTGTCTTTATATGACGTTACAAACAAATGGACACGAGATTTATGCTCACCATGACTCATTTTAGCAAAAATAAACCCTTTGTAACTAGTATTTTATAGCAAACGGATGTATCAATAAACCACACATTTCTTCTTTGAAATCACTTCCTTGCATAAGTAATACAAGTACATATATATTACTGACAGTAATAATCCAAATCAGCTAAATGTGAAAAATATGTATCATGAGGATTCTGAATGAAAAAAAAACAGTAACAGTAGGAGCAACTCAGACCACATCTGTGGAGCGTTAGCAAACAGAGGATGTTTCCTGCTGACAAAGCCATATCTGTAGCTTACCATAATACAAAGTCAAGGCAGAGACTTAAGCCACCACAATGGCTGAAACAACACACCCATTAATCAGTTATGGAAAGTCCACAGGGTGTTAAAAGAGTGATATGATGGATGACAGATCTTTATGATGGAGGCGTACATTTCCTGCAACTCTTCTGACAGCCCTGCACTGTGCACGCAGTCGTCAGAGTCTGCCAGGAGGTGGCAGTGCTGAGCACAGTGTTTGCTCATCACTGCTGCGTGAACTCCCTCTGACTCAGCAAAACCTGACGGGTACCACTGCAGATACAGCCACATACAGTGCTGTAGAGTCTAGTGCAGTGCAGTTTAGGGCTGTCACTCTCTGCCTCTGCCTCAGCATCTTTTATTTACTCATCACTTGCATCACTTTTCGATGCACAATGACCCTTTTTCTGTATTTGACCGATACACCTTGCCCTGAAGGCATAATTATACGTCTCTAAAGATCTGCCAGATGATTGGTTAGGCATGAAAACAATAAAGCAGTTTATCTGTATTCACACACACACACACACACACACGTCGGACATGTTTACTTTATAGATGCTGCTGTTTTTATTTATTGATTTTTATTTCTATTTCCTCCTCCTCCTGAATCAAATTATCATACAAAGGTTGTTAGCTATTCCCTTTTGGCATCCATTTTGTTTAATGTCTTATCTTCTATATATTCCGTATTGTTTGTATTTATAACAGGTACATGTTGTAAAGATGTACGGTGGATGGATGGAGGGATGGGTTGGTCTGGTTCGCATGTAATGATATTTTTGTGCATGTTGGTTCTATTCAGCTCAAGCCATGTTGTGTTACAACAGCAATACAGAAAATGTAAAGAAAAAAGAAACAACAAGCACTTTGCAGTAAGGGCCAAGCGTCTCTGGTGCACCATTGTTGCTGTTATAGTCTTAACTGTTTTGATCGGAAAATTATTTATTACTGTTTGGTGCAGAAGTGTGTCTGAGTCTGAACACCCAAACATGGACATGAGAGAAACAAATTAGCACATGTGCATGTGTTGGCTGACAACCTTACTACACCCCTCATACATATAAACACACATACATGTCTTGTGTCCATAAGCTCCTCGTCTTTACAAACAGCTGGCCCTAATTCTATTCAAAAGTGTGAGAAACGCACACACAGAGGAGTGCGTACGCTTGGGATTCGGGACAACAGGCTTCCATTCATTATTGTTGTTGGCCTCCTCAGCTGTAGAGTAAATCCCTTCAGCTGATGAACTGAGAGAAAGACAGATAGAAAGACAGGCTGTGTGTTGCCTGCCAGTTCTGTGGGCACATATTGGCTACTTCCAGACACTGAAGCAGACAGAGGGAGTACCCGTGGTCTCGTGCCTTTGGGCGTCTTTTCTGAGACACACAACGTTTTCATAATACACATAAAAACTTCATCAAGCAACAACCAGTAAACATACAGTATGCCCTCTGAGATGATGGTGTCCCTTTAAATATATGTCAGATCTTAATGGTGAATCTGAGACTACGTTTGATTTAATGATCTGATTTTCATCCACAGGGTTAAACAACGTGCTGCGATGTTCTAGCACAGTGCTTCCCAATCTATCTTCTGGGAACCTACTTTTTAAAAAAATGACAATCGCGACCCAATTTGCAATAGGACTTAGCTCTAATTGATAAGAGGAGGGCCAAAAACATTCTCGATCACTTTAGCTGCCATTTCTGCAGGTAACCAGCCATTTCAAAGAGATATGAACTATCAAAGACATGCCTCTTGTCGATCTTTTTTTTTTAATGGTATTTGGGTCAAATTGACCTGTTTCAAATTTTTCCAAAAAGAAAAAGGGTACAAGTATACATTTTCTACCTGAAACTCAATGGC
>JAPQRN010000009.1:24536058-24546823 GCA_037367275.1 Coranthus polyacanthus
TACGAATATAAATCGGGGCATTAATGATAGTTTGTGGTCGCGTGCAATTGTAAATATCAGTTTCCATGACTATCCTGGCGTTGCATGAAAGCCCTGTCGTGTCAGATTGTTGCACCTTGGCACTGGCTTCGCTCTACAAACCTGGGCGTGAAGTGATCTGTTGACAGGTGGCAGAGTCTGGGAAAGGGTCAGGTCACACAGCTAACACTGACAACCACAGAGGCAAGACACAAAAGACTTCCACGATAATCATACTGTAATTATGTAAGCATCACAGTCTTGCCCTTGGGGACTTCAATCTGACAGCAAATATTAAAGATGAAATATAATTACAGACATCAAAAATCCACTGAAGCAGAACATTACTTATGCATCACTGTGGTTTGGTACTGTGTTGTCAATTATCCTCTGGTGTTGAGGAGGTGTTTTGTTTGGATAGACACAGCTTTATTCTGAGGTGTCATTGAAATGAATATAATTCATGCTTGGCACAGGCAGTGAGAGGATTCAAAGACCTGTTTTGTCCTCTGGGGCCAACTTGTTTGCCCAACTGGAACAAACTAACAATCACCATGTCTGATAGCTTTCTTTTCCATAATCCTACTTAACAATGTAAATGACTGATGTGTTTGCTGTTTTATTCCTCATGGATCCTATCAGAAACTTCTCACACATGTTGTTGCTGGCACGTTAAGTATTAAATATTTGCTTGGCAAGCGCAATGAGTACAGTCAAACACCTATTGGCAGAATCACTTTTTTTCTTGTTGGCCTAGATTAAACGTCTTTTTGCTGGACGTCTTATTCAAAACAATGGTTAGTGTAAATCAAACACTGTTGCTCAACATTCATTCCATCATTCCAGATTAAAAACTGTGAGCAGAGCTGCATACTAACTCCTCAATATGGAGCGCCAATGCCATCAGAAGGCTCCAAATTGTGTTTTTGTTGTACAGTGCCAACAAAAAAAATGGTCAAATATTAAACTATGAATTCCTCCCTGTCACCTTAGGGGAGGGTCAGCTGTCATTTTTCTCTCATGTCACTGGGCCTCTCAGCAGCTATGACATATTTGGACGGGTCAGAATAAATAAGGTGATACAGTTCCCTGGATCACTGTACCACACCGGGCCTCTCTCAGACAGGAAAGGTAACAGCAGCTCAAATCCATCAAAATCTCACACACTCACACGGCAGACATTAATCCATATTACAACGAAAGGAGATACACGGTGACTCCACAAATCTGAGATAAATGCGAAATTTCCCCTTGATGGATGTGAGTGCCTATGATCTCATGTTACTCAGGAGGAAAAACAACCAGAGATGACCGGTATATTGCAGTAGGCTCCCTGTCTGCACACACTGGGCCTCTTCCTCATCATTCATCCCACATATGAGAGGTTATCTGCTACTATTTCCAAAATGTGCTGGTTAAAATTTGAGGAGAAAACAAAGCAGAGTTCATTCTACCGTGCTTAATCCAAATTTAACTAATTATCTAATTTCACCACGGCCTGGTTAGGATGGTGCTGAAGTAACTACCTCTACTTTCAAAAAGGAACGGTTGAAAGGTTGAGTTACAGAATATTAAGGACATATTTCAGTATTTCTGCAGGATTCAACATGTTAAATCTAAACCGGATTATGACGTGATTATTATGTGCAATTTAAGACCTGTTTCACATTCACGCTGGCAATAGAAGTGCACAAGATATGGCGAAAAATCCTAGAATTACTTGCAAAGTCATTGAATTTTTTCACATTCAAATAAACATGACTACACAGAACTGTGTGTAAACAATCCCTCATCCGTGGGAGCGTATTTTTGCACAAGGTGCGGCAAGCTTCGACTTTGTAACTTTCAACAGGCTTCAACCAAGCACTGAATTCACTGTACTCCAGCCAGACGTGGTTGAACTTGCACGTACCTACAGTAGATCAATTTATCCTGACTTATTATTTCTAGAATTTGCTTTTTTTTTAATGAGAGGCCCACACATCACACCATAACACACTAGCTGGGTAAATATTGTTTACGTCATAATTTCAGTTTTTCAACACCTGCCAAAATTGTATTTAAGGCATTTTGTACTGTTAAAAAAATTAAACAAATGAACTGAAAGAATCGCAGCAAATCCATCTGTACAGTACATCATAGCTACATTTCAAACAACAGGCTAGTTCTGGTGCTTTATTGGTAAGTTTCTCAATTTGACAACCTAACAAATGTTTTCCCAGAATGACTATTTAGAAAGAAAAAAAAAAATAAGCATGCTTTGGAAATTAAACCCGCCCCATAACTTCAATAGAAAACAAAATGGAAAACGACTGCCTCAAAGACAAATGAGATGAAAGAAGGTCTGCTTTAACAGCAACTGCTGCTCATTTTGGAGAGAGACATGGCTGGATTTTAGGAAACATGCCCATGGAATATAAATCACACAAAGAGATTTTTGAAAACCACCATTAGAAGTCAGTCATGCATCCTTATAGCATGACTGTGTCAAGGTGGAGAGGGATGGCTGGCACACCCAACGCACCCTCACTTTCTAAGAGGATGAAAAGGTGTTCTGGCTCGCAGCACTACAAAGGCTTAGCCGTCTTTTGGCAAGAAAGAATGCTAAGTGCTCTCTTACCTTATTTAGCCAAAGGCAGCCATCATATTGCAGAGCGTGCAATGGAAAAAGAGGGAGACATACAGCAAGGACTACGCTAGAACAACTATGTCAACAAAACAACACCTAAGAAGAATGAAGATATGTGTAGCATGAGGATGACGAGAGGTCTTCGTAGTCTAACACTCAAATTATTTAGGGAGGAACCACATACCGTGGGATAAGACAGTCTCCATAACATTTATTTTCTAAGAAAGGGATAGAGTGAATTTATGGCACCTCTTGTTTCTTCAATAGTGGGGAGAGTTATTCCAAGTCTAATATCAGATTAATGTAGCCTGCTACTAAGTGTATGAATCTGAAACTGTCAAAGATGACAAGACACAGAATGAGAGATTTAGTTGGGATTTAACACTAACGGCTTAAGAAATCTTGCTTACGCGACTGACCGATATGCACTTCGTATCACTTTATAACTGTGTTTTGTGGCAGCCGTTTTCCATCATTTCTAAACACAACTTCGCAGGGCTTACATTTTTTTGTGTGTATTTTAAGTGAAGACCCTGTATTTTGTTTTGCGTGTGTCCCGGCACGATCGTGATAAGAGATTCCTGGCAGCCTTGAAAAGGAAAAGTAGTGACATATGGGAGTAGGAGCAAAACCGGTCCGAGTAAATAAAAAGAGAACTTAGTCCTGAAAACCTGAGAAAAAAATGTAATAATTCATTTGATCTTATTTAGTTATAAAACGTCATACAGTAGCTCATGATTGACTGAGTAAAGTGCGTCTTTACTGCCCTCGTCCCTCGAGGTCTCTGTCTGGTATTTGACTCTAAATGATAAGTAGAGGTAACAGGTTTAACTATCCCAACAAGACGGGAGGCCTGAGTAATAAAGATAGAGAAACAAAGCCAGAAGGACCTTGGTCTCTGCACAGCAGGGGGTCAGCGTCACGCATGGCTGCCTCCACATCTATGGAGACACAAATGTGGAAAAAAAAAACCTTCTGCATAATATTGTGCTGACACTGTGTTGTGAGCAAGTAGTTTCACTCAACCCTTTCAAGAAAAAAAAACCAGCAAAGATGTAGACTAGACGAGCTGATCATTTAGTTCATGTTGTACATCATTTTTTAACATCCTTTGATTAGTCTTTATAGCCTTGAAAACTTGAAGCTGTTTTCACTTAAGTAAAATATCTTGCCTCCAAAATAACTACGTTTAAAGGATCCATTTTGCTGCCGATAAGGCTACACAATGTAGTCCTGACGCCTTTCAAAACAGAAAAAAAAAAAATCATAGTTGGGTGATGTCGGGTTGTGAATTTCAGAAATCACCTCATTTGTCTTTCGTCTTGACTCACCAAGGCCTATTTGTATTAACATCCAGATCGCAGAGCCAAATCTTGAAAGGGATTTATGCGTTCACACGACATAGATATGAACCTTTCTGGGTCTGCGGGAGACAAGATTTCAACAGGCAACAGCCATGCACGACAACACAAAACAACAAGTTCAGACACCTTGGCCTAACACTGTCGTAACAGTTTCAATCATTTGATGTTTCAACATTATGCATTAACATTAACTTGTGTGCTTTCCTAAGTATACGGTACATATATATGTATGTGTTTTACCCAGATACTTCATCAAAGGTAATAGCAGTAGTTAAAAAATGTGTTTTAATGTACGGCAGGAATGTCAATCTATTATTTTTTATTATTACTGAAACTGAGAAATAACAGACCTGAAAACAGGTTTGACCCACATTCAGAGGGTATTATTATTTTGTGACAACAATGAACACGAGACGGTCTTTGCAGAACTGGGGTAAAATTCTCGTAAAACTCTGCCACACCTGCTGAAGAGTATTTTAAAGTATTTTTTTTTTTTTTATTATTGTAGGTGGCGTAGGGCTAGGCCTGCAGTGGAGTTACACTTCCACCTTCACCAGCTGCCGTATCAAACGCTTAATGGAAAGTGTAATTGCACTGATTCGGATCAAATTTCACAGTTCAAGGCACTTAAAATATGTTTTACTGCAGAATCCAAAAACTCTGCTCACTTTGTAGGACTTGTATCAGCAGGTACATTAGAAATTAGAATGAAAACAACTTTATGATCCCAGCGTTAAATCTGTACTAATGTGCTCATGTCGTCTAAAAAGCCTTGCCGTCCTCAAGGCTGCAGTCGGTGTCTGACTGGACTTTGCTTGGCTCTGATCTGGTTCAGATAAACGTGGAACTTTGGAAATGCTGGACCAAGCCAGCTGGATCCCATAAAGGCCTCAAAGCGGCCTTTGCACTCTTTGGAAAAGCCACGGGATTTAACCAGCGGACAACGTAACCTCTACATATTCTAAATATTACATGATTAGAAAGAGTGGAGGTTAGATAAGCACAGCAGAATATACCACACAATTACAGACTTACAAACACAAGCTGTGTTTGGACTGAGAACAATGGCGGCTTGTGAATGAATGCTATGATTTGCATACTATTCAAGTATGAAGAGGAAGAGGGAACACATTTTGCCCAATGACTAAAACAAACATTGAAACATTCCTAATGGCATCCAGAGGGGGAAAAAGTTGTGTTTGTTTACAGTGTCAGGGTAATGGTAGTGTTATTTCATTTGGGCTCTGACTAGTGGGCTGTTGATGACATGTTTGATCATAGAGTGGGAGGATTTGATTTTTTTCCTATTATCACTTCTCAAACTTTTCCAAAGGTTTGATAACTGCGCTACAGTCAACCATACAACTACCAGACCGCATATTGTAGACTAGTTGGCTAGACCTAAATTAAATTCACAGCATATAAATATTAAGAATAGCTGCCTGTTGTAATCAAAGCTGTGATTTGAGATTTATTCTCTGATGACACATTGGTGGCAAGCAGTCATCGCTGTGGTGTTTATGCTTGAACGTCCCAGGACTGCAGCATCTTTTGTTTTGATTTCTGTTGTTAGCTTAGCTCCTGGTCTTTTCTTTGCCTGCCCTTTGCTGGTAATTCTAACTACCCTGCTTTTCTTATGTTTATTCAACACAAACTTTGCTTTTGCTGCTGCCAGCGGTGTAAAACAAATGAGTTCCCGCACCACAAAACAGGAAAGCTTTCCAAATACTATTTAGTGTGTAAAATACCATACTATAATAACATGTATCTTTATCATACGTCATGACATGTCATCTAGTGACAAACATGTCAGGCAGCATCTCTGAATAGTTGTATATATTCAGAAAAATCAACAGCGTCTAGACTAAAAAGCACGATTAAGGGAAACCACAATTATTGGGCAAAGGAACGAAGGCACCGTAAATGTCTTAACAATTAACAGCCTATCAGCACCTGGTATCCATTCTGATAAGCTCAGTACACAAACTGGAAAAAGGTTGGTAATGTTTTCCCTGGAGGAGCAGGTCCGTGCCACTGGCTTTTCCGCTTCAAAAAGTGACCTTTGACTCCCAGATATCAACAGCTCCCAGAGCTGCGCTGCCTCATCAAGAGCTAATTGTCTCCTTTAAAAAACATACACTATGTTTGAGGATCCGCAGGGGGAAGCCCCCCCCCCGCCCGGCACAAAAGTCACTTATTTGTTACCAATCATGTCAGTGAGCTCTCGACCCCCCACATGTTATTCTCTGCACTGTAAAGATCTGATTGAAACGTGTTGATTCACTTTCGCAGCGAGACAGCCAAGGCATTCCTCAGGAGAAACCTCACTGAAAGTTTAATCCAGCGCCTGTCAGAGCTGTACTTCTGTAGTTTGACATTTTGATCAGATATATTACAGTGATTTGATCAACTAAAATATGTTCTGCAACCGCTTACATCATGTCAACTGACTGCTCTCTTTGATTTAGAAACAATTCAGGTGTTTAAGAATAGCTGTATTTATAAAGGTCACAGACTTAAAATGTGATCTGAAACTGGAGAAGGGTCAGGAGCATTCCTCAGGCTGCTGGGTTTGAATTTGAGAGACTCGTTTTGGGAGGCTGCCTTGCATGTGCACCCACTTTCCACAGGATGATTGTAGATGTACCGTATTAAAACTCCACTTCTAACATACCATACATCGAATCGCTCCTGTTATCTCTTGTGTTTTTACCCTTTCAGCTGAATGTTAACACGGCTACTTGAAGCCACAAAATGTCTTTATATTTATGTAAACACTTGTTTCAGGGAAAGTCAGAGCTGTCTCCCCTGCCGTCTATGTCAAAATGTGTAATTGCAGTAGAGAGAACACTTTGTGTTTGCATTGTGGGAGAGTAAGTCTGTACTTAACATGTTGTTTTTAGCCAGTTTTAATGTCTTCCATGTCTGGGCCCATTTGTCCATGGGCTGACTGGGCCACATCAGTGGGGAATGAGGAGGAGAAAAGCGAAGTCTGCATGTGTGTGATGTGTATGACAGCGGCAGCCGGTTCACAGGGCCACTGTGGCCGACTCTGTCACAACTGTAATTAGCAGATTTATGGTGAGACGTTTTGATTTAATTGGTCAGTTTGCACCTAAGTTGACATAAATATGAAGACCACTGTATGCAGCAAAAAGACAGTTGACAGTTGCAAAATGCAACCAAGATGAATTGTTACAGACACCAAAAAAAGATGCAAATGTGAGACATAAAGAATGGGGGGTGGTGGCACTAGAAGAGGCTGGAAGCTGCATTGAAGGTTGAGGTGATTCATATCAGTCTGTTTGACAGTGAGGTCACAGTGAGTCCTCCAGTGTTTATCCAGACTGTCAAGCAGAGAGCTGGTACAGGTAAATGTCTGTCCCAGGACCTTAAACACTTCATCAGCCTCATTCATTTTTTGTGTATATGCTGATGAAGAAACCAGTAAACATGTAGAGGACTAAGCGGCTGCCGCTCTAATGCATGCATTAATGTAGCCAGAAAGAATTTACACGAGCGCAGCGGGAGAGAGTAAAAAAATCCACAGGAAAAGCACAAGTTGCTCCGTGTCAAAAGTGCTGATATGGGGATTTTTAAAAATAGTCTGGAAATACTATTGATACCAAAATCCCACTGGTAATAACAACTGGATTCTATTGTCCATAAAGTTGTAATATTGAGACTAATATTACACAAAATCAGACATTGTTCGAGGACTTTACATCCAAATATAACACTATGTACCGACATAGAGCACAACCCTGTCTCTATCGCTGCATATTGTAACATTCTGTACATTGCATAGATATAAAAAACTGCCCTGATCACCGCCTTGATGAGTTAAACACGACAAAAAACTGTATATTAACGGACTACGGATGAGTTCCCCATACAAACCCACTTGAAATAATCCGAACTAACCCTTTAATGTGCATCCCCACGATGTCTAAACACTACAAATAATTGGACAATGACATGGGAAATAATTGTCAAAGAATAAAGACAGATATTTGCCTGACAGGATTTGACTGTTTAAAGGAATATCCAACAGAGATCAAGAGAAAATGACAGCCTCGTGTACCCTCCAGCGCATGGAAACATAGCAAATATGTCCACCCCAGCCATTTGTGACCACAACAGTACAACAAACAAACAGTAAAATGGGTAAAAAAAATTCTAACATCATATTCATTACATCTAACTGACATGTTCAAAACCTCAAACAACAGCAATAAACTCCCAAGGAGCTAAGCAGACGGACATATGTATTCACTTTGTGTGAATATAACTGGATGCTAAAACCATCTCTGTAACACACAGTTTTTACTGCAGACATGTTTGCCACGCCGATCGCTTGGTAGCAGGTATGTACTTGCGTTTCAAATTGTTACCTCCTAAAAACACACTGTCAGTCAATTATATTGACCTAATTTGGTGAGTTTAAACGCCTAAGGGATTAACGAGTGAAAGCTGACTAGAAGCAGCAATGCTGGGTGTGGAGTCTGGGTTTGTGTCCCATCATATCCCCTCTGGACTCCACCAACTTTTCCAAACAGCTGCATTAGTTCATATGACTAAAGCAAGATAAAGGTCTCTTATAACACTGGGAGCCATGGGACATAATCATCTGATTCTGCTGACCCATATTTTTGTGCTGTTGTATTGTTTTGTCGCTACAGTGAAAAGCAGGGGCGGGGGAATTTCTTCTGCTGTGTTCATTTGTTCGCACCCACATATGACACCCTGGACTGGCTTTTGAAGGGGAATTTCACATCACTGCACAACTACAGGTAAATGTCAGATGAGATTTGTGACAGGCTGAACCAGAGGCGGGCTGGATCATTCATAGATGATGACATGTTCACTTTTACCATGTCTTTTCTCTGTCGTCAAGGTGACGTCCTGATAACAGAGATACACAAGACTGAAATCACCACATTAAAAGGATTTTACCTTTGAAGTAACTTAATAAGAGCTACAAAGTCAAATACAAAAGGTAGCCACATCGCAAATGCCTATTACCATTGTGTGTCAGCAAGAGGTTTGACAATCATCACTTTAGTATGTGAGTTTTTAAACGCAAGCTCCAAAGAGGTGTGTCTGAAAATGTAATTAACATCAGTCCCTAAACGTACCATGTTCATTTAAAGTCATGATGTCATGTTTGAAACATAGCAGGGGACGCAAACAGGAGACATATACATGGACATTTAAAGGGATACTGGCTCAATACCAGAAGAGCGTGGCCTAAAATTACTTTCCTAAAGATGATATTTACAGCTGTGCTGCATTTGGAAACCACTACGGCCCATATCCAAGGTTAACACGCAGTGACGTACACTCTGGCAGAAGAAGAACAAAAATGGCACCTCACAACTTGGAAAAATATGGTGTGATAAGTTGTTTTCACCCTTTCTTTAAATGCAGACCAGCATGGTGGACCTGGGGTGTATGGGTAACCAACTCATGCCAGACATTAGATCTGATGTTTGCGCTGCATAGTAGTGTAACTGCCAAGAAATATGAAGCCTTCACGTCCAGGTGCGCCTTTTGATGCATTGTTCCCTCAGTAAATTCAAAGATGGCAAAGCCCCCATAAACACAGCTAAACAAATTCAAGTGCAGTTTCCCGAACACCAGGGTGAATTCCAACACCTTCACGGTCAACTCTCCTCATACACATGGCTTGATGCTTGTATTACAGCATTCCTTTGAGAATTGAAACTGTTAGAAAGGCTCTGAGAGTGTCTCCGCTCCAGGTAATCGATATTAGAGGGGGTTTTTTTGTTCACGTCCTGTAGTTTCCTCATCCGGAACGACAGACTGAAAGGAACAAATATGTGTAATAAAATCAAGGCCATAGTGACGACTAATATAAAGTGGCCATATGTAGACGTTATTCAAAAGTAAAGACAGGTCTTAACTGCTTTTCCCTGCTCTGTCATTTCACTGAGCTTTACTGAGCATGAACGAAATTCCTCTAACATCCTGCAAAAACATCAACCTGATTTTCCCTCATGCCACAAGTTAATGGGTGGTGAAATACTGTAGCATAGCGCAGCACAGCACAAAATCATCCAGGCACAGAGAAAACACGCTGGTTCACAGCATGAACAGCGGTGGAAGCAGCCTTTTGCCACACCTTGACAAACGCAAAAAAATTGACATTATATTACATAATACTGAAAAAAAAATGACAATAAAGCAACCAGTCTCACAGAAATGACATTCCCTATACAACTAAATTGCAAAATCCAAAAACATAATCAGTGCTTCGATTTTGCTGTACTAACCATATTTTCTCATGTAGGGATCTGCTTTTAGCATTTCTCAATATGTAGGAGGTGGTTGGGATGAATGGTGAATGATGAATTTGTTGATATTGCACATGTACGACCTAAAGCTTTAGTTTTTTGAATCATGTTTTGTCTTGACTCTGAAAAAAACATATCGCCCAGCCCTAGAGCCAGTGTTTGTTAAGGGAATATTAACTCTACAAACACGTTAACGCCCGTTGCTATAAAACGCTATAAAACGTAAAAAAAAAAGCGTAGCCCGTTCTGAGCTGCTGTAGCAACATGGCGGACAAAGTGGAGGAAAGCATAACTGTTAATATTATATTCAATTTCTTCAATTGGATCCTCCTAAATCCTTGAGCACAATTTACATTTACCTTCATCATGATCACATTTAATTATTTTTCTTGCAATAAATGTATTGCATTATGTTTATGAGAAAATGTATCTTAGAA
>JAPQRN010000009.1:24579421-24600211 GCA_037367275.1 Coranthus polyacanthus
TAAACTTAGTGGCAGACCATGTAAAACTATGGGAGCTAGTGGTGTGCCAGCAACTGAAAATTATACAGCACCAATTTCATGAATCTACAAAGACCAAAGAACAAAACATTCCTTCCTGCTCTCTGATAATTGTCCTATTAACCTACTGGGAAGGGATTTGATGATTGTAATTTCATTTCCTGATGGATTACAAATTGCCCACATACAGTATCTGATGTCACAGAGATGACGAAACGTGATCTTGCCACACTTTATGTGTATGAATGGTGTCTGTCACCTAATGCTGGTGAAATATCATTACAACTTGCTGACTTTGCACACAAAAAATCCCTCGAAGCCCTTGAGGTTATCAAACCGCAATTTGAATCAAAGAATGAAAGAAGGATGTACAGGATTTGCAGGTTGTTAGCGTTCCTGTACATCAGGATCGCCTTCCAGTTCAATGGCCGTGGCTATATGTGTACTCATATGCCACATGGTTATTGTGAGTCACCAAATATACTTCACACAACCCTACACGAAAACCTCCAAAATTTAGATCTACCTTGTGATTCAGTTCTGATCCATTGCGTAGATGATATATTGCTCTGTTCACCATCAGAAAAAGAAACAAAACTGACACCATAGTGCTACTGACCTATTTGGCAAACGATGATCATAAGGCTAGCCTCTCAAAGCTGCAGTTTGTTCAACCTCAAGACCACTAATTAGGTCACATGATTGATGCGAGAGGAGTCCCAAACGTATTTCTGACATACAATCTGTACCAAAACCTCAAACTAAAAAACAAATGCTGAGTTTTTTAGGGATGATATCATACTGTAGACAGTGGATCCCTAATTACTCTGAAATTGAAGCCCCACTTTCTAATTTAGTCCATGGACAAAAATGAAATGCATGAGACCTTTTGACCTGGACTCTGAAGCTGAAAAGGCCTTCATCGACTTGAATCTTTTACTACAAACTGCCCCGACTCTGGGCTTTCCAGAACAGATGAGACCATTTACACAGTTTGTTGGCCAAACTTGCAAAATGCTGTGATGAAACCGTTTGTCGTGGGTGAAACCACTTTGAGTAGTGCTTTTCCACATGCGTACATGAAGCAGAAACAAACATGGGCTAAGACCCCATGAAATTTTGTTTGGAAGACCCCCTCAGACAGGTGTAAGTCCAGTTAGACCCCCGCTACGACTGCATGTGATGGTGCTACGTTGAGGTATTGTGTTAACCTGTCCACAACCTTGTCAGCATTACATTCACAGGTGTGGACTGTTACATAACCTGGCCAGGAGACTGGGTCTCATCAAAGACCACCACAGAAGACTTCACTGGAAGCAGAGACAGTTCACAGGCCCATTTCCAGGTGCTGTTAACCACAGAGACAGTTAAGGTGAATGGGAAAGCCACCTGGATCCACGTCAGCCACTGTAAGAAAATTCCAGAACCATATGACATTTCCATCCCAGCACACAACAAAAGTATACGTTGAGGAGACAACAGTGAGTGTATGCCGTGTTCTGCTCCTTCAACAACTGTGTTGGAACCAGTGAAAAAGGGTGAAATAGTGTCTTTTCCCCAACAGTAGCTTGCCAAGCTCCAACGAAGTGACGTGCAAACAGACAGTTTGTGTCACCACAAGGGATCAACGATGGAGTGCAGACCCTCATAGCGTCCATTTAGACACCCTGGGCTCTGTGGGCTTTGGGGTACAGTGTGTTGTCTAACGGTAATAGCTACTATTGTTGTTGTGTTCATAGCTCTGCTGCATGATACATGGAAAGCTAATCAATTAACACCGAACTAAAGGTGATCTGAATCCAAAAGTTGACCTCCACATTAAGAGATTATACCTGATGATCCAAAATGTAAAACTACAGGACGACAAACATCAGATGGCACCATGGATATATGTTTACTTGATTGTTTATTGGCAACCATTAAACCCACTTGGAACTTTAAGTCAAGATTTTGCCAAAAAAATGTCCCCCATTAAACTTCTCTTCTCCTGTGCTGCCATTACCTGCATCTGGTAAACTTTTGCCAGTGCCAAACACTACATTTATCTATTTATAGAACTTAGGATTGCATGTCTCTAGGTGTTATATTTCTCCCATGCACCAAAACTCACACATTCTACCCCCTAATTAAACTCGGAGCCTCGCAGAGTTCCATAGCAGGTCTGGAAAGAAGATGGTTCATATGGGCGTACGTTTAAACGAGATGCATTTGATACCAATTTATACTCTATTCCTGACGTATATTGGGTCTGTGGTTAGCCCAGACATTCAGCCAATTGGACTGGTTCCTGAAAATGTCGTGACTCAAGCAAAATGCCATCGTGAATGCAGGCCTCAACCACAGGTTTCATTTGACCAAGCAGTTTACATCAACACTATCAGCGTACCATGTGGCGTCCCAAATGACCACAACAGAAATGTCCTGGCACAATCCGATGGCCTGCTCGCCGAAAAAGGAGGTGTTGTGCTATGTTTGGTGATGCCTGTTGCACTTACATTCCGAATAACACTGCTGTTGACGGCTCAGTAACTCATGTGTTATCCAAAATGAGGACTCTGTGAGAAGAATTGGCTGAGAATTCTGGTATTGATGGTTCATGGGATGGAATTCTGTGGACGGAAGACCCTAATTGTATCATTCTTAACCTCGATGCAAGTAACAACTGTGCACAGGATGCCGTAATCATCTCCATCATCACTGGTGTCACTTCTGTCTATACCACCGCTGCCATTTATACCATTACTGGCTTCAGAGCAACAGAGAGATATGACAGCTGTGTTGGCAGGTAAAGTATGCCTTTTGTGTCTGACAGCAGCTCGTATTTTTGTCTCTTCAGCAGTACTTTAACTGTGATAACGCCTTGAACCCTTTTAGAAACATCATAGCGATACTAAATGCATTTGCTCTCGCTGAGGGTGACATCAGTGGCAGCAGCTATGATCAGGTCGCTCAGCGTCTTAATGAAACATTTCCAGAGGTAATTCAAGAAGCTGGATCTCAAGACCTGCAACCTGAATACTTTTCTTAGCGAGGTAAGATTTATGCAACGACATCTGCTTAATTTGAGCAACAGACTGGTCTACTTTTATTTGTCATGCTTTCCTACCACGCTGTGTTTTGGTCTAGGGAGTTGGTGGAAATGGTTTAGCCTTCATAGTGTTCACTGAAGCTGTTACTAAGATGTCAGTCTCCCCCCTTTGGTCCGTTCTCTTCTTCATAATGCTCATCTGTCTCGGCTTGTCTGCTATGTTTGGTAACACTGAGGGAGTCTTAGCACCGCTACAAGATCTCTAAGTTATCCCTAAGACATGGCCAGAGGAGGCTGTCACTGGTAACTTCACCTCTTGTCTCCCAGTTTCCATTTTATAAGAATTTTTAAAATTCATATTTCCTCAGTTAGTTGTCTTTCTTTTGTCTTGTTAAGGCGTAACGTGCCTGCTCTTCTGTCTGGTGGGTGTGATATTTCTCCAAGGCTCAGGAAACTACTGGCTGTCACTTTTTGACAAATATGGAGAATCGACCTCTCTGCTAGTTATTGGATTCTACGAGATATTTGCAGTAGCATACATATATGGGAAAGACAGGTAATAAAATACAGACCTACAGGATTTTTTTAACTAAAGAAGGAGCAGAATAAAGTTATATATATAAAAAAAAGTAGTTGTTTTATCCACACAGTGTTACTAATGTACCATATTTGTGTCAATGACCCTCTAGGTTCAGTGATGATATTAAGTTTATGATTGGGCACAAACCCAGCTTCTTCTGGCAGGCATCATGGAGATTCATCAGCCCAGTCATCTTGTTTTTAACCTTAGCCTCTTGTTTCATCAGTCAAGTTTACGAAGAGCCTCTTTACAAAACCTGGGACCATGAATCTGTAAATATGAATTAGTTTATGAGATAATCTCTTTAAATTTGTGGATTTTTTGCCATATACATTTTACTGTAATGTATCATTTCAAAGTTGAATATTTGTGTTTCTTCCTCCACTTCTACAGGAAAAATTCCCAGCACTGGTGGAAAAGCCCTATCCGGTCTGGATCTATGTCGTTATCTTTACCCTTTAGTTGCTGCCTAGAAATATTTCAAGACAAAGATGAGTGATGAGTCACATCTCTATAGTATTTCTGACCAAATTCAAATGAACCATGAGCCATCTTAATATTCTTCACTGAAATTCATAGCCGTCTATAGGCGATAACTAGCGGATTTACTTTTTTATACTTATCTTCAGAATGTTTATTTGATTTATATCAACACAATTTAAAATTGTCTTTTGAACTAACTTTAAATCTTTTTTAACAAATCTGCTGTTTTCTCACTCTCATCTGCAATAACACTTAAATTAAAGCTTCTCTTATTTGATGGAAATGAATGTATCCAACATAAAACATACAGAAAAAGTGTAAGATTGTTTCCTTTTTACCTTTAGGGCAGTTAAATGTTTTTCTTTCACCATATTTTACTTTAAGCTGATTCATTAGACTCATATTTTAATTGTTTTAATTATTCTTAATGGTTTTTATTGTTTTACTGAATTGGCTTATATGTTTTTTATCACCATTGTTTTTGTTTTGCTTTAATTCCTTCAATTAGTCTTTAGATTTTATGTTTACTGAATTACCTTTTTTATTGTTTTTATCACCATCGTTTCTTTTTGTTTCTTGGCTCTACTTTACCTCAATGTTTCCTGAGGCTAAATAATAGTTGAATGAATGAATGAATTGTCTACCATTGCCATCATCATTGTTACAAAAGCTCTAACGTATAGAGAGGTCCTCAAGGTCTTACATATCTGTCATGCAGGTGAGCCCTATTTGTTCTCTAACTGAAATACATAATTTAATGTAAAACAACTGACACACAGTGAGCTGCAAAAACCTACAGCTTGAAATGAGCCTAAAGTTCTGTATATTTCTAACCAAGGGTCCCATTCATGGTTCCTTTTGGTTTAAAGTATGAGTTGACAATAGTCTATCATGTGGTTTAAGAAATTTCAAGACTGAGAAGAAGGATTACATCCATTTCAAGAGTCATGTAGTGATGGTGCATTGCTGTCCAGCTGGGGTCACTGTTGTGACGTTCACAGTGTCTCAGGAGTAAACTGCATTCAGTCCTTTAAAACATATGAGGAGAATTCATTTTCTTCATAAGTAGGAGCGTTTTAATAGAATGGGATTAAAAGTAGCTACATGTGCAGTAATCCCATGGTTTCTGCATTTTCCCATTGTTTAAATGAATGTACTGGTCTTTATGATTTTACTTTTCTGATTTTGAGACTGAAATGCGAGAATCATATTGTATCATCACATTATATTACAAAGAATAGAAATGCAACGCAGCATTTGGTGACATTTATGTATGGTTTCCCTTGCAGAACAGCGTTGAAATGTACGTTTACACCAGTACTGCATTTAAGTACAAATTTGAGCGACTTCTATATTAATCGAGTGTTTACATTTGCTGGTACTTTATACTTGTACTCCACTACATTTTGCAGGCAAATACTGCATGTTTACTTCACATTTACTTGCTATTTAGTTACTAGTTACTTTGCACAAGATTCATATTATTAATATAAAATGAAAATCAACTCATAAATTGTGATGCATTATTTAAGATTAAACAACCCAACAGTATATACAATAATAGAAACGAGCCCCACCATTACCTACTGCAGTATTAAAGTTGAGCAGTTTTACTTTTTGTACTTTGACCTTAACTTGTAACAGAATACTTTGACACTGCAGTATTGCTACTTTGACTTAAATAAAAGATCAAAGTACTTCATCTCACTAGATGCTTTTGAATGATAGCTGGTGTTTGGTTATTTCTGCTGACTGAAATAACTCAGACTGTGTGCAAATAACATTTATGTAAACAGTGTGGCATAACAAATGGAAAAGTGCCTCGTATCGCAGTTTTGTTCCCTGGGTTCCTTATTTGTGTTATTGCCTCCGTTATCAACATCATATCATGGCGCTTTACACAAAGGCTTTTCATTAAGCAAACCAGCCAAATTGTTCCCACAGCGTCAAGAGTCAACAGAAAAATAAGGCTGATAAAATGAACGCCACCTCCTCTTTTGAGTCAGGTCACCGAGTCGTTCCCGTCTCCTCAGACAGAGTAGACAGATCAAGCAAAATAAGATTTTATGAAAGAAAGCTGGAAACACAGAGCAGATGGAGATGAGTGGAGAAAAAGAGACGACTGAAAGACCAAAGTGGGATAATAAAGTGCAATATTTGCTAACTTGCATAGGATTTGCCGTGGGCCTTGGTAATGTGTGGAGATTTCCATATTTGTGCCAAACGTATGGTGGAGGTAAGAGCTAAAATCCTTAAGTGACTCAATAATTAAAATACAAAAATCTTCACAAATAATTTGGGTGAAGTGGCATCAGTGTGCAGGCAGACAGACTAGTTAATTCTTTAATTATGAGTATGTGTCAGTATGTTATTGTTGCTGTAATCATCTTCTTGTCCACTGCATCAAACTGTGTCCCTGAAAATGTGGCTTTGAGTTTTACAACTTTGTCAAACAGCCACAATTAGCATGACTTCAATTTACGGCTTTAAAAACCTTTTCGTGTGTCTATTAGCATATCCCATTACTGTCTTTTTCTTTAATTTTTTCATTATCATTTTGTTGGTTAAATTACTTTGGTAGTCCATTAACATATTTATTTTTCTATTTAAGATGAACCGAGAAACAGAGGTATTATTACTGGTTACTTCACCAATGATATAAGAAGAGGACGTATTAATGTGATAAAAAAGAGAGAAAGAAGAAAAATATTGTATCCCTATTCCAAACAGTGATTTGCAAAATATATAGAGCTGCGTGATATAGAAAAAACAAATGTCCCATGATGCAATGCTCTCTGTAAAATACACTGGTACTCGGCCAAGTTAATATTCATCCATGAGAGGTTCAGAGCCACAGGTGAGAGACTGAAAACAGAAAAGCCAAAGTGTGTCTCATGCTTAAAACATTTACATGACAATTTGTGCTCGATGTTGATGACATCAATACGTCATTTACTCCATCCCACAAAGAATATGTCACATTCGATATATTGGCCAACACTACAGCGGATTAGTCAGATGAGGGGTGAACTGGCTTTAAAATAAATACTGAAGGATTGAAATGAGTGAATCTGATAAAGCTCCGAACGTTGATAATAAAACGTCCAGTGAGCATAAAGTAAATGACCTTCAACCATATACGTTATGTCAATAGGTTTATTAAAAGAGGTCAACTTCTTACTGAAAGTGTTGTGTTAAATGCTTTATTGTTACATTTCTTTAATTCATCTTGTGTATTTTGTTGGGTTTTTTTTTTGTCCAGGGGCCTTTTTAATTCCTTATGTCATCGCCTTGGTGTTTGAGGGACTTCCTCTGCTGCACATGGAGCTGGCCATCGGCCAACGGCTCCGCATGGGAAGTGTCGGAGTGTGGAATTCCATTTCCCCATATATGGGAGGTTTAGGTAAAAAGATCTAGTATCTGTGAAGTCTCTTTTCAAAATTCACTCAGGGAAGTTAAAAAAACAGGGCAACGTACAGTTAAATATAAAGCCAAAATTCAGTTCGATGACCTGGAGATCACTGCTGTCTATGCTGTATTATTTTATGTCAATACACAGGTGTGTCTTCCTTAATTGTATCCTTCCTGGTTGGTCTGTTCTACAACATGATTCTCGCCTGGATCCTCTGGTACTTTTTCCATTCCTTTCAAAACCCACTTCCCTGGAGGGACTGCCCAGTGAATTCAAACCTTACAGGTATTACTTTTGTGATAGCGTTAACAACTAATTCTTAAATCACATCGAGTCCTGTTAATTAACTCGGATCTTTTTCATCTCTTTTATGCAGGCTATGTAACTGAATGTGAAGAGAGCTCATCTGTGAACTATTTTTGGTATCGTACGACACTGAACATAACACCAAACATTGAGACCAGTGGGTCTATAGAGTGGTGGCTTGTGTTGTGTCTTGCATCTGCTTGGTGTCTTGTGTACATCTGCTTCATTCGAGGAATTGAGACTATTGGAAAGGTATTATACCTCTCACTTCTTATATTTGTTATATCTTCAAGCCGGTATATATAAATGTTAGTCCCATTTGACTTACATGAGCTCAAAAACACACTCAAAACATACCAAGACACACGTTAAAGTTGCTATATATGTAACTATATAAAAGGGAAATACATCAGGCTTATTAGCCTCTAAGGTTTAAAAAGAGATCCTTAATGTTGTTGAGGTTTGATAAGGTTGTTACATGTAGTAATGACACTGGATTATTCTGTATTAGTACAACTTGTTTAGTGTTGACTGGTGTTAAAAACCTTTTCAGTCTTGTAATAACAGTCTTCCAAAATAAACTTCATGCTGCCAAGGAAAAGTTTTATCAGTGTTGAGGATGGTATTTTACACACAATTTCAAAAGGTACGCGTGTGAAATGTCAAATGTTGGGAGGGTAAATAAATCATCAATCATGATCTGATTTTTTTTTTTCAAACAGGCCATTTATGTCACAGCCACTTTTCCATATCTGGTGTTAACCATCTTCTTGGTCAGAGCGTTGACTCTGTCTGGAGCAGCAGACGGTTTGGTGTACCTCTTCACTCCAAATGTAAGTCTAGTGTTTAAACACTTTGGATTTCACACGGTGAACTTGTGCAGCATCTCACATCTGCAGTAGCTAAAATAAATGTATTTCCGCACAGTGGGAAACCCTGAAAAATCCTAAGGTCTGGTTGGATGCTGCCACTCAAATCTTCTTCTCTCTGTCTTTGGCCTTTGGGGGACTCATCGCTTTTTCCAGTTACAATCCACAGAAGTAAGAACGTCTTTATCATTTTAACCCATTCATTAAAAACAGTATAATTAAAAAAAAAACTCAGATAGTAATTATCTTTACAGGAATAATTGTGAGAGAGATGCCCTAATTGTTGGGTGTGTGAACAGCCTTACATCATTATATGCATCGATTCCTATTTTTGCCATTCTTGGATTTAAAGCGAATGAAAACTACAACGCCTGTCGAAACACGTATGTACCACTGAGATAATTATTATGTGCTGTACAGCAGTATAACTTCATGCTTATTCAGTAGTATCATTAGCAGATTATGCAACTAATGATTATTTAATCATTACTTTAATCAATCAAGAATAAATTGTCAAAATTGTTATTTTTTCTTGAACAGGTATTGGAAATAATTAGTTGTTACAGCATTAACTATTATTTTAATTAGTGATGGTTCATGTAACAGTATTAACAGACTAATTATTTTCATTTCAGAAACATACTAAAATTGACAAATGCGTTTAACATTGGGGATGAAAACATAACTCTTGAAAACTATGATGAATGGTTAAACAAATTCAATGCGACTAATCCCTCGGAGGTCGACAGTCTCAACCTAAAGACCTGTGACCTTCAGACTTTCCTTGATCAGGTATGGTACTTACGTTACTCATATGTAAAACAGTTCTGATTTAAGTACGTTTTCTCGGTTACACTTCGTAAAGTGCTACATGAGATCGCATATGACTTCCTACCTGCAGAGCGCCTCTGGAACTGGACTGGCCTTCATTGTGTTCACTGAGGCAGTGATTAAAATGCCAGGTTCCCAGGTGTGGTCGGTGCTTTTCTTTGTCATGCTCTTTAGCCTGGGCCTGTCGTCCATGTTTGGAAATCTGGAGGGGGTTCTCACTCCTCTGCTGGACCTGCACATGGTTCCACCCTGGATCCCTAAAGAGATTTTTACAGGTAAACCAAAAGATTCGATACAAATTTTCTACTATTTATCAAAGGCGCGACAACACTAGTTTATTTATGTAGCGCCTTTCATACACAAAGGCAATACAATGTCCTTCACATAAAGCAGAGCATTCAGAGGAAAGTGAAACAAAATGCTTAAACAATAAAAGGTAAAAATTTAAAAAAGATATAATTTAAAAACTACAGAGAACAAAATAATAATATAAGAGAATAATGTAATTGAAGGATTATTAATATGATTAAAAGAAAGTGCAGCACTAGAAGAATTATTTAATTAGAGTGTAAATTAATTGACCATTATTAGATTCCAAAGACTGACACAATAGTTACTTCTGGACACATCACAATAATAAGATCTTGACATGTGCTTTTTGTATTCTCATTGCATGTGATATACATAAATATTGTCTTCTACAGTGGGAGATGACTAGACAGTTACATAATCCATAATATAACCCATCCATATTTACTTTTCAACATATTGTAATCGACAAGAAACAAGAATTCTGCATCTCTTCTTGGCTCTGTTTTCAGGCTGTAGAAAATCTACTCCATGGCGGGAGGTTTTGGCCAATCATTGTTGTTTTCTGAGCGTTAGGGTGGTCAAGTACGTGACTGACAGCTCTAATTAACAATCACTGTTGCGGTTCGTCTACTGCTCTGTTTGTCACAGAAGCTTGGAAAAGTGGCTTCACTTTTCCATAGCAGCGTGAGAGGGCATCGTGTCGTCTATATTTATTTTTAGTCTTTTTGGAGAGAGAGAGGAGAGAGCTGCAGAAGAAAGGTGTGCATTTTCAAATTCTTTTCCTCTGATTTTGGCTCCTGCAGCTTTAAGTCCCATTAACTGCATGATATAAGAATGGACGCTTTCATAGGAAATAATAAGTGTCCAAAATATTTGTGTGTGGTATATTATCTAAAGGTTACTCTAATCGTGAATTCAGAAAGTTACTTCTCATGGCAACAAAAGATAATGGGTGAAATAAATGAATAAATAATAAATGCTACATTTCCTGTTGTTCCGCTCACAGGCTTAATGTGTCTCACCTCCTTCACCGTGGCTCTCATCTTCACTTTGGCGTCTGGAAACTACTGGCTGGAGATTTTCAACAGCTATGTGGGATCCATGCCTCTGCTCATCATAGCTTTCTTTGAGATCATCAGTGTGGTGTACATCTATGGAATAAACAGGTCATATCTAAAATTCTGTCGTCTTTAGACTTGCAATAATACTGAGAATGTGAATAATTGATGTGAGCGCGTGTGTCCATGTATCCACAGGTTTAATGATGACATAGAATGGATGACGGGTCGGAGACCAAACATCTACTGGCAGGCCACCTGGCGCTTTATCAGCCCGTTCATGCTTCTTGTGGTTTTTGCTGCATATGTTGTGATTGAGGCTGAAAAACGACCAACATACAATACCTGGAACCCGGATTATGTAAGACGGATCTCAGTATCGCTGTGTGGAAATTGTAAAACCTGCCAAACGACGAAGAAAAAACAATAACTTTGCACTCCATTACCCTCACAGGTGCACTTCCCCCTCGCTGAGGTTCTGCACTATCCTGAGTGGGTTTTTGCGATCTGCGTGCTCTTATCTGTCATTCCTGTCGTCTCCATTCCTCTTGTGGCACTCTACCACTTCATGAGATTCCTGAAGAAGGTCATCGTGAACAGACACAATCAAAACCCATATGCAGTGGAGTTGTGCTCTGGAGATTTATAAATGAAAATGTCCGTACATTTTCTTTTTTTTCTTTTTTTTTTACTCATTCTGATCAAATGTTTTAATTTAACATGCAATTGCAAGCTACTGACTACAGTTTAAATAAAAATACCATGAGTTCAGTGTAATTTATGTATCAGCTGTAATTTCACTATTAAAAGTTCGTTTTAAACAATTTCCTTTAGTATATTGTGTGGAAAATGATTGATGACTGATTTGTCACATTTGTGTGAATATGTGATTAAAAGGAAGGCAACAATTCATTTCTTTTGTTGATGTTGTGAACGAGAACACTTGCAGGCTGGTGGATAACTTTCTCAAAGTGTTTATAAAACGTGATATCACTACAACATTTTTAATGCTGCACAAGCTGATAGTCGTTGCACCGATATGTTTGTATCAGTCACTGGTTAACATTATGCATCATCGTTATCGGACACTGTACGTCACCTCTGCTATTTTTGTGTCTATTTTCTACCCTCTAGTGTTGCATGATGAGTCCTTTATGAAACTTATTTTGCATGTCAACAGTGCATGTGGTTGCAAAAGAGAGTAGTCGGACTGAGCTTGTGTGTGTGAGGGTGCATGCATGTGCTCAGTGACCATGTGTTATGTGTGTGTATTTTGAGTCATACGAGTTACACAGTTGTCCTTTTTTTGTGGTGTGGGTGGACAGTGATATTGTCCCCCCGGTATCACGTGCTTTGGAATATGCTGGCTGCCTTTGTTTTCCCTCTGCCTGTTCTGCTTTTCTGGCAATTTCATACAATGGTGCACTTGAACACTGTGATGTTATTAAGCCTTTCAAACTACTACAGCCTGAATTCCAGCTCTCAGGAAACACTAGCATCCCAATGTAGGATACATGGCACAAGATACATCATCAAAAGACAACCGCAAGGATTGAGTGTAACATCAGAACAAAGGTGAGGATTGACTCTGCCTCATGTTTACTTGTTTGCTTTATTATTGCCAGTTTAAGACTGCATTTAGAGAGCCATCGAAGGCATCTTGCTAATGTTAGTTTTACTGTTGTATAAATAGCACCGAAAACCATATCGTGTGAGATGCTTTCGGCTTTTTTTGCTTCTCAATCTGACTTAATCACCAGTGGAAGCCATTATTTCTGCCTTATGTATATTTGAACATTTTGAAATGATGCTCATATTTGAGCATCCTCTAGAAGACTTTAAAATTCCTGTGGTTATCAACAGTAAATCTGTCTTAGTATGAGAAATTGAAACATTTAAACATCTGTGTGATGCTGTGGCCCACATTAATAAAACACTGTGACCTCAACTATGGGAGTACAGGGCGGCAAGTTCAACTGTATTTTTACCTATGACCTTATACTAGGCAATGTCCCAGCGAGCAGATGCCTCCCAGTGTGGGGGGGTTGTGGTCGAGTTTGAGTCTGACGACATCAAAGATGCAAGAGCCGAAAAAGATACGAGTATGCCAGGTGAACTCAACTTTCAATCCAAACAATTCATACAATGTTAATCTGCTAGCGTATTAAATGTGAGCTCATTCTATTTTCATGCACTTTCCTCACAAGGTTCAGCTCTTATCTACCTCAAGGGTCCCAAGTTTCTCATCTATGTCAGTGGAGCACTGTCTATGTGGGTAAGAAGCATTCTTCACATATACAAACCTAAATAGCTGAAAGGTAGTATCCTTGCTGTAAACTATGTGTTTACAGGAACGCGTAATGACGACCTTTTATATTATGTTAACAGGGTGATCGCATGTGGCACTTTGCAATCTCTGTGTTCCTGATTGAGCTGTACGGCCGTAATCTGCTGCTGACTGCGGTGTTTGGACTGGTAGTAGCTGGGTCAGTGCTCCTCCTTGGGGCTTTGATTGGAGACTGGGTTGATCGAAATCCCAGAAATAAAGGTATGCACTAACAATTTCACTTGTATTTTACGCAGAATATGAGAAAACAGTGATACAGATCAATGGATTGCAATCTTGGGCCCAGAGGACTGCTGGTTTCCTGTCACACTTGGTGGTAAATTACATTTTCCCAGTGCCTGAAGTGCAAATCAGTTCCTGCTTTGATAGCTAAACTCAAAACCAGCAGGGCTCAGGTCTCAAGGCTGACAACCACTGACTGTCTTTTAAGGCTAATGTTATTAATAATATTTTCTGCATATGCATATGTGTTGAGAGTCTGAAATAGTTTTTTGTCTCCTATTTTAGTTGCACACGCATCTCTTTTCATTCAGAACATCTCAGTGACAGTATGTAGCATTGTGCTCATGTTGGTGTTCTCATATAAGCATTGGATTGAACAGATCTGGGATGGATGGCTTACTGTGAGTAGACACTACACATTTGGCTAATAATTACATTTCATAAGTTGAAACAATGTGGATCTGCTAACAGGATATTCACCATAGTTAGTACACAGAGGAGTTATTGCTGCTGTTGTTCCCATTGTCATGTGTCCCTGTTGTTGTCTCTGCTTCTGAGCTTGTGGCTGCTCTGTGCTGTCATAGTAACATGTTGCATCACAAAACTTACACAAGGTGGTTTGTTATACGGTGGTGATCATCCTGGCAGATGTGGCAAACCTTGCAAGCACAGCGCTGACCATTGCCATTCAGAGGGACTGGATTGTGGTTATCACTGGCTACAACCGGGGTCACCTAGCTGGTGAGGGGATTCAGTCTCTGTTGATTTATATATTGGTTTGTATTCCTTGCTTATCACGGGTTTATGACTGGTTCAACATGATAAAGTAGCACAATGTACTTGTCCATGTCCAATGTCTATGTATGATCTGCTCTTGCTCAAACTCCTCTTGTGGAAGCGCATTAACCTCTGTGTCTTTGATCCTGAAAAAAGGGATGAATGCGACCATGAGGCGGATAGATCAGGTGACTAACATCCTGGCCCCACTAGCAGTGGGCCAGGTCATGACCCTGGCCTCCAATGTAGTTGGCTGTGGCTTCATCCTGGGGTGGAACCTTGTGTCTCTCATAGTGGAGTTTTTCTTCTTGTCACGGGTCTACCGCATCGTCCCAGCTCTTTCAGTCAAACCACCAGCAGAGGAGGTGGATGAGGCTTATCTGCAGACGGTGGAGAGGAGAGGGTCAGCAGGTATGGAATGATTTTTTATGACTTCCCTTTTCATCCTCATTTTAATATCATAGGAAAATACATACATTAAAATCACGCATACCACAAATTCATTTAGTACTCATGTTACAAGGCTTGAAGCAAGTAAAAAAAGAGATACAATTTCAATAAACTAGGACACATTGAGCAGTATACATCATTAATAGTATGACTGGTACAACAACATTTTCAAGGCCTAATGGAATGAAAGTTTAAAAAGTAGACCATATCACACAGAATACCATCTCTGAAATTATATAACACAAAGCCGACTTCTTCTTGAAATTTTTATTAAGATATAGTTCCTTCAAATTATCATAAGGTGCATTTGTTGCATTGAATAAAAATGACTGATGGATACTATAGTTCATGAAAGCTAAGACTAAAACTAAAACTAGAAGTAAAAAAAAATATAATAGAAAAAAATAAAGTAACCTAAATAAAAACTGCAATTAATAATGCAACACAACAATGAAACAGAATTGGAAGCAATATCAGCTTTATTTCCCCCCAGTGTTAATGGTTCATCTTTAATAACCAACAATTTGTAATTCATATTGAATGTCATGCATTAAAACTAACTAAAACTAGAGTAAAATCAAAAACCAAAATGAGAGATAAAATAAAAATAAATACTAATGAAAATTTCAAAACTATAATAAAGACGTTTTGCCTGTAACGTGATTAAAGTGATGATGACTTTCCTTTTTCTAATCAGGAGAAGATAATGCTGCACAACCTCAACCTCTTACAGAAGGCAATTGCAACACAAGCCTGAACCTGAAAGAAATCACCAACCTGCCTCTGTGTTTCCGGAGATTTCGCTGGCTTGTGAGCACCTGCAAGGACGGCTGGAGAGCCTACTATCGCCAGCCGGTCTTTCTGGCAGGCATGGGTCTGGCTTTCCTCTACACCACAGTGCTGGGCTTTGACTGCATCACTACTGGCTATGCCTACACTCAGGGCATAAGCGGCTCTCTCCTAAGTCTGCTGATGGGTGTATCTGCTATTACGGGGCTGATGGGCACTGTGATGTTCACCAAACTGAGGAAGACCTACGGCCTGGTTAACACGGGCATCATCTCAAGCTGCCTCCACTTGGGCTGCTTGTTGCTGTGCGTTAGCTCTGTGTTTGCGCCTGGCAGCCCCATGGATCTTAGCTTGCTGATGCCCTACATTACCTCTAACTCTTCTTCTGAGCTCGGGGGGATGGCAAGCCAAAGGCAAAAACACACTTATCCTCTGAGGGGAGGCAGCAATCAACCACTGCTACCTGACCGCTCTTCCATCCATTGGACCAACAACACTGTGCTTTTTGAGAATATGCCCTCTGGTACAGCGCCAGAGTCATACATTTCCATTATCCTGCTGTTTTTGGGTGTCATCACAGCACGCATTGGTAAGTATTTAATTTAATCCACAGGAATGTTAGCTGCAGAGTTTGATGGATACAGTTCATCAGATTATAAACTGATTATATATTGTTTTTTTCCTCTGTTAAATATCTATGTCCATAAAGGAATCCAGTAACTGTTAGGCAATTACTGCACTTCCTCGCTCCTTTTTTTTATGATATTTAACATGCACCAGCATCTATTTTCATGTGTTTCCAAGAGCTGAATGAATCAGATGGTTGATTTAATAGCCAGATCAACTTAAAGCCCCAACAATATCTGTGATGTTTGTATTTTAGGTCTGTGGTCCTTTGACCTGACGGTGACCCAGCTCTTGCAGGAGAACATCTGTGAGTCAGAGAGAGGTGTGGTAAACGGGGTGCAAAGCTCTATGAACTACTTGATGGATCTGCTTCACTTCATCATGGTCATCTCCGCTCCACAGCCGCAGCACTTTGGCATCCTAGTGATCATTTCTGTATTGTTCATCACCACTGGGCACACTATGTACTTCATGTATGCTCACAAAACCAAGAGAAAACGCCGCCTCGACACATAAGGAGCGTAATCAGCCCACACATCCAGGCATGAGATGCTAACCAGCACTGACTCCACTCTGCACCTGTGAAATGAATGTCTCCCTCCAGTTCTTTCAGCAATCTTATTGCAATACTCCACTTCTGACTTAGCCATTCATTTCAGCACAACACAGCTAGCGTCTGTCCCACCTCAGTTGCTTTCTTCAGCAGCAAACAAGAACTCAGGTGAAGTAGAGTGGGAGACACACTCTCCCTTTGTGTACATAAGATGGGGTGGCCACAATAAATGCAGCAAAGGTACCTCCAGGGGAGATATCCTAATCTAGGGTACAACAGGACACAAAGGTTAACAGTGAAATCACCAGCACATGCCTTTGTAAACCCTGTAGGATTATAGCAAGACTTTCATCAAACTAGCCTGTTATCTCACACAGCTTTTTGGATGGGAGGATGGATAGATGGGTGGATGGATGGATGGATGGAGAGATTTTTCTGGTCTTAACACAGCAAATAACTGGTGCTGTGAGGACAATTCATCAGTGATAAATACAATTACACACAAGACGAGACAGTACTTTTACAAGTGGCATAGGTGTTACTGATCCGTCCACTTGGAAATATTCCAGGATGTCCAAAAAGGAACATAAAGGGAACTTGACGTGAGATTGTTTGATTAAAAAAGAATACAAGCGGCAGCCCCCTTTAAATGGACAGAAGTGAAAGGACAAAATATTTCCTTCCCCTGGTTTGTTTCTCTGTGGATGAATCAAGCAAACATTTGCCTTTCTTTATAAATGTAAACCTGGTTTATCTATTCCAACATCAAAACCAACATTTTTTCTAGAAAGCAAGACTGCCAGCTTTTATCAATAAACAAATGCCATGTATGTTAAACAATAGACACTCTTTCATACAAACTACTTTATTCTAGTTGCTTGTGTACTTAGATAAAAAAAATAGTTTCCAAACTTTCTTTCCTTCCCATATAAAGAGTGATAGTAATAGTTTTAAATAAATCAAAGGAATGTATTTCCTTTTTTTTGACATGTTTGAAATCGGTAAAATTAGCTGTATGTTGATAGCAAACCTGTATCACTGCTGTTTGCAGTATTGCTTCATTCTTTTGTAGTTCTGATGAACTAAACATTACCTTACCTCAACTAAGAACAAGGACACTGTTGGGAATATGCCGAGGGAATTATTCTTAGATACTATATGTTTTCATTTTTCCTTCATGTACAGTGAAAATAACATCAAAGTAGATCCTTTTGTCATACAACCAGCACCACATCTCAATATATTTGTATTATTTTCCTGTGAAGTTTCTGTACTGCGTGTTGTCCTTATGTGTATCAGACTGAACATAATGATAATAAAGATGAATGAAGATAACCTTTGCCTCAAATTGTCTGACCAGAATAATGAATATTTATTGCTTTATTCAACTTACCCTTCCAAGTTAATATTAGGAAACAGTCCAAGAAAAAGGACACCTCTGTCCTTTCATACTGCATTAATGCTGCATACATAATGAATGCAAACACAGAAACCTTAAAGTAGGGTGACCAAACGTCCTCTTTTCACGTCCTGTCTGGGGCATCCGGGGTTTTTTTTTTTTTTTAAATTAGTGAAAATGTCCAGGTTTCATTGTTTTTCCCAGGACCATTACGCATCTACTTAAATTGACTGGCGCTTTGCACAGAATACTTACGGTATTCTGCAAGAGACTTACTGACTGTAAACGGAGAGCGTTGTCTTGCTGCTATTGCTGAAGCGCAAAACTTGCTTCACTAACGGGTTACAAAAAAAAAAACATTCCACACTTACTGTCCGGGTCGGGATAAGTGGTATTATTTATAACGTTATTTAACATTTTTGTATTTTTCCCAGGAGGCATTATTTCTATCATTATTTAAAAGAATTTAAAATAATAATTAAAATAATAAAGCATGGTGAATAACCTCTCAGAATCTGAATTTGTGTCATGTGTTATAAGGAGACATTGTTATAACTGAGTTTTCTATCCATACAGAGGAGGCATACTTTATAATATATTATTAAGTTATGAGGTATCTTTCAGTATCATTTAAGTATCTCGAGGCGGAGCCAAGTGTCCTCTTTTATGGGAATCAAAATATAGTCACCCTACCTTAAAGGGTTATTAGAGACTCTGCTCACAAAGTCCTTTACTAACCCTGAAGCTGATGTGTGAACGCTATAGAGAGCACAGGGTCTTCCCAACCATTATAAGACATACGTGCAGCACCAAGGCAGAACAAACGGAAAAACTTGATGATCAGATTTGTTTTGCATTTTCTAGTATTGCAAGTACTTTAATAATATAGGTCCAAAAGTATGCAAATATGCACCTACAGAACCCTGTAATATATATATGTATAAGCTGAAAATTTAGTAACATGAATTGAATCAGCACCTGCAAAGCCTTAGTTGTTGGCAGATAACAGAATTCAGTGTGTTAAGTGTATACTGCAGGACTAGGACAACTACAAGGAGAATTTATCACTTACACAGCATATAAAATACAGCACATGAAGATACCCCAGCCAAGCGACTTGCAATAGTTAAGTACTATGCCAGGTGCAAATGTAATGGCTTTTTGTTGCCAGTAGAGGTCAATGTCACATTGAGCGGTCGACGTCATGACATTGGTGGGAAACTTCCACGAACGTCATGCGTCTGTGCATTATTACCATAAATGAGAATTAAAGCACCAACAGCACTATAAGCACAGTTATGAATCCCCAGCTGTTCTATAAATCATCAGCTCCATCCGAACACATTGGAGACTAAGATCCAAGGGATGTCAAGACATACGGATGTAAAAAATAACTGTACTGTAACACAGATGCACAGTTTAACAGGCAAAACACCCAGTATTGTGTTAAGTGTGAATTCACTCTGCCATCCATATATTCCAATCTGCAGTGTCCGATACTGTCACCATGAACAGAGCTGTATTTTCAGTAAAACTTATGTGGAGTAGAACTGAAAGATCCCAATTGCAGTGCGTAAAAATTGATGCTGCTACCCCCCTGATTGTGATACTCACAGTCTGTGTTTTTAAAGCAATTTATCAAGACTGCACTTGCATGGAAATCTCTGGCAGTGTAACCTTGCTAATGTACATTAGCCTCGAGTAGGCCAGTGAACAAGTAGTCAGGAAAAACTGGAGTGAAAAAAGCGGTTTGTTTTGCTGTCAGTACATACTACCACCGACCTGACAGATACTGAACTTGAAAATAAGTCAATACAAGTGATTCAGTCAGCCATTCACATTTTCCCTATGCTACTGCAGGGATCTAGGTTTGGTGTAGAATTTACAAGAACCTTGAGCTGCAGAAATTAAAGGCATTCACAGCGTTATATATCGATGCTGGCTCATGTCTTTTTCTATCATTTTATAAATTATGCAGGCCACACAAAGAATTTAAACCAAAGCCAAGGTGAAAATGAGCAAAATGCCACCCTGGAAATATATTCATCTCCAGCTGGGAGAAAAGTGTGTGCCAAGCCACACTGGCAAAATTCAACAAGGCAAGGTGCAAGCCGTGCCAAGCTCAGGTGATATCGTCAGTTTGGAGACAAACACCAACCAAACCATACCCCACCACATAAAAATGGCATTACAGCGACATGTCTTATGCCTCGTGCATATTGTCATTGCACTTAAAAGTATTTAAGTCAACCGTAAGATTTCAAATATACTGTACATAGCACTACATGGAGGAAAGGAAATCCCAGAAGCAACACATGGTGGATGTTAACCTGATATTAGCCCTGTGCTCAACAGCTCCACCTTATGGTAGAAGCAGGAACACAGAATGTAGGAAGTAAGTTGACTAGCTAGCAAAGATTATCTAACTAAAAGAATATGTATCATCTAATATTCTTTAGTTCTACAATCTTTGTAGCTAGCTAGCTAAATCATTTTTATCACAGTAATAGCGTACGTTTCTGTTTGCAGCTGCCACCCGATTCACAAATGTATTTCTGATTTATAAATATCATTTTAATGCAATATCGACTCTTTTTGCTAGTACTATTGAGCACATAGACGGTATGTACAGTGTATGGCTGAAAATCGTAGGTGAGTCACGTAACGCTACAGTTAACGCTAGCTAACTACAGTTAATGCTAGCTACCGTTAATGCTAGCTACAGTTAA